>LPNX010051214.1:365651-446232 GCA_001517045.1 Pseudotsuga menziesii
ATGAAGGAATGCGAACAATATTCCCATGTCAAATTTTAGTTCATACAAAAATAGTTTGTGGAAATTTCAATGTTGGCCCCATTCAGAGGTCATTGTTGCCCATGTCTACTCACATTGCAATGAATTTTAGTTGTTTCTTTTAAAGTTAGTTGGAGATGCATCTAATGCGAGGGAATAATGTCGATAAACAAGTACTTCATGATAAATTGCACAAGCTTCATCAATTATTTGTTGTCACTATTTTTTTCTCTCATCTAATTTTTTTTGCTCCATATAGAGTAGTATGAACCCATTATTTAGAGATAAAATGTCATCTACTGCCTTCTTCTTGAAAGTTCAAATGAAACTAGGACAATATTAGATGTATAGAGTACTGCAAGGTGTGTGAGTCATCTTTCAGTACGGAAATCCTCTAATATTGTGAAGGCATGTGAATAGTATTCCCATGTCAAATTCCAGTTCATACAGAAATAGTTTGTGGAAATTTCAACGTTGGCCCCAATCAGAGGTCATTGTTTCTCGTGTCTACTCACATTACAATGTCTTTTAGTTGTTTTTTTTAAATTTTATTTGAGGCACACATTCCTGCATCTAGTGGAAGGGAAATAATGCCAATAAACAAGTACTTCATGATAAATACACAAGCTTCATCAGTTATTTATTGTCTTTGTTGTTTTCTCTCATCTAAGTTTTTACTCCATATAGAGTATTACAAACCCATTATTTCAAGATGAAATGTTGTCTACTGCCAAAGATGAATGGTATAAAGATGAATGGTATAAAGATGAATGAGCTTCTCTTGGTTTCATGAAAAATTTATTCTCTACTAAACAAGGCCAACCACGTGAAGGTGGAAGCTCATATGGCCCCTCCCCCCCTCGCATCACTCTCAATTCCCAATACCCAATCTACAAAATAGAAAATAATCAAAAGCAACATTTAGGCATAGAAACTACAGAAACAAAAATTAATTAAGGTAAAGTAAACGGTATGTTCGTAAATGGTAATTTTAGTTTAGCATGATGACATACGTTATGGCCATTATTTCCATGTTTGACATGATAAACATGCAACGTAGGATATAAAAAAATGGCATAAAACTTTAAAACATGTAATAAAACCACATAAGTAAATTATTTAAAGAGAATAATTAACTCTTCCTTCCTATCTACACCGCCTCCTCGTTGCTTGGAATACACCTCATAAGACTCACCGATTTGATAGAATTTAATCTTTGCACTGCTTCCTTGACCGAACTCACCTATCTTTGTGCACTGCATGTTGCTTTTGTTGATTACTATTACTATAACTATAGTCTTTCATAATAATTTTAGGGAGATGTTTTTTATCTTGAGATGAGGAAGACTAGCGGGTAATTTTTATAATGAGATGAGGAGGAATATCATTTCTATTGGTCTTGGTCTTTTGTATGGTCACAACCACTGCATCATTATATGCAATAGTACCATTGTCAGTAAAACAATATCACTATATAACTCATGCATTTCTACTTAGTTTAATAGTTAGTTTAAGGAATAAATGAACAAACAAATAGACATGCATCCCAAAGTATGATTTACATCTTGGAATTTAGCTCCATTGCTAATGGAATAAATTTACACATATGAACGAATATGAGAGAACTATTACATGCTTGTCCTTACATCCAAGGTGGCACACCTTATTGGGACTAGTTAGGTGAACAATCCTCATGATTTCGAGGATTTTCCTTTACTCCCAAAGTCCCAACAACTGATCCTCTGCAAAAATATCATCACAACTAATTGCTTCTTCTTCCATCATTTCTCTCTATGTACTTGTAGGAACTTATAGTCCCTAAGCCAGTGTCTCTAAATACAATATAACTAACTCTATATTCATGAATATTCGAAATCCATGTATAATTTCTAATAACCCTCTGATTAGAGAAAGTAGTGTGAATGCACAAAGATATTACAACATAAAAAATTCTAGAATGTTAGAAGATATGCATAATTTGAACTCCCATGACGATTAATAGAGAAAAAGAGAAGTATGATAGGATTAAGGGTTTTTTATTATATAAATTTCAAAATGAAGAATATTATTGCACTGCCTACAAATTGCAAGATGGAAAGACAATAGTTCCCAAGGATGGAAAATGGAAAATATATTTGTGCAATAAGAAATAGGAGAGGAAGCACTATCTCACCTAGATACATATTGTACTCCAATTCCTTTTCCTTCTTCTCAATTACTTATCTACTTATGGTGTTGTACAAATCCATGCGTTTGTTGTTTAGGTGTAGAATATGAGGATTGGATTCCTTCACATGATAGATAAGTATGTGCTACACCCATTGTAGTTTAACCTGTTTAATAGCTTCAGGAAAGGGAGAGAAGGAAAGAATAATCCAAGAACACAAGAGTTGAGGCCAAAGGGACATTATGGCATGTCAGATGGATAAGTGTTTGCCACGTGTTCTTCAATGTGTTAGATAAACAAGTTTTCATCTTGTTTATGAGTGCTTATTGCTAGGGAGATTCCAAAGAGAGCTCGCTAGAAGATAGTTCATCGACATGGAAGTTTATGGTATTTTTATCCTCTGTTGCAAGGGAATCTATTGATGGCAAAATAGTCTCATACAATGTTTGTCATTGTTATGTTGTATTCACCAACAAGAGACTTCGAACTTTAGAGGTGAAACTGTGAACTGGAATAGGCTCACATTTCTCTATGTGTGAGTATAACAAAACAATAACACACATAATAGGCTCACAAGGGGCTACATGTGTTTTCTATATTCTTGACAGCATAACAAAACCATAATATGATCACAAGGGGTTACAAATGTTTTTCATATTTTTGAAAAGTGTTTCCCTATTTTTCACATTTCCAAATAACGATGGATAACATCGCTAGCTCCCTAGATACGGAGTCGTCTTGCTACCTGGACACACTAATCTATCATAACACAATGATACATTAATCTATTCCAACACGACTAAGATCTATATATTTTATTTATTTCGTACTTGCATTGTGCGAGGTGGACATCATATCAAAAGTTAAACAAGTAAAATAATTGCCACTCAGTTTATTGATATATAGACTTAAAGTCGATGAAAGCATTTTTAAACAACAAAACTAAATGAAATAGCGAACATAATCTCCTGTGATAGAATATGGTGTTTCCACCCCATGCTACCACCACAGGTATTCTACTATTGTGCAAAGCGCATCATCATAGAAATCAATATCAATATTAATGAGAACTCAATATTGAGTCCCGTCCACGAGGATGAAGTAATTCATTCATTTAATCTAAACCTAAAAAATGCTACAAAGAATTTAATTTTAAGAAACTATTAGCATGAGGCTTGCAAATCAGCTTCAAGAACATCTATTGTTCTTAGCGAGCACATCTTGTTTAAGGAAGCGTAGCTTAACGAGTGCTAGAAGATGATGATTTCATCTTTTTTTCATTAAATAGATATTTGATGAATCGAAAGTTGAGCAAGGAAAATTTTAGGGGCGAAATTTATCCGATTGGCTAATTTTCCATGTCTTTTTCCAAAAAAAGATTCTCCAATTTACATTTTTGAAGCCTTGTTTCACCCAATTTTGATGGGGTAACATCTTTTCAATTTAAAAATAGCCAAATTATTATACACACTATATAAAATCCTTAGAAATTAAAATATTTTTAAAAAAATATGGTCAAATATTTTATAGTTGACATTTTAAGAATTGGTAAGATTCGCCAAGGCTTATACACTTTTAAATAAATATGGATTCTTAAAATTTTCATTGTATTGGAGATTGCCAAAAGTAGAGTTGTTAGAAGATCGTTTTATTTTTTAGCAATGAGATTTGTATACGATCTTTTTCTCTTGGCAAGATAAGTAAGTCCATCTCAACTTTAATATTATTTAAATTTTAGTATTAATAATTTCATTAAATTAATTTTAATACTAGCACGTCCACATAGTGTGTGGTTGGATCACATCGATAGGGACCAAATGGTTAAGAGATAGTTATGGAATGGAAGACATCTTGGATTTTTTTTATTCCTCATATTCTTCTAGTTAAACCGGTTCAAGTGTGAGTTATCCATGCCTAGCTACATGTTATCACCGGCGTTCTTCATGTTATCCATTTATCAACTAACAGTTATTTTTTATATTCTTTTTCATTTTATCTCACATTCTTCTGGTTATCAGACATGAACTATTGGTTATCCATTAATCAACGATGAGTTATCCATGCATTGTTACCAATTATCCATTCACCATCTAGCTACTAGTTATTTTTTACATTCATTTTTTTATAATTGTTTATCAAATTTTGAACAACTGGCATAGAATCAATCTCGATAATACACTTGTCTCATTCTTATCCGTAAATGAAAAACAATAAACCGTAATCCACCCCAAATCTCAAATAAAAACGTCTATCAATATAATTATTAATTTATCAAACAATAAAAAAAACAATACATAATGAGTTAAATTACTTATGATTTATTTTAATTATATATGAGCATATACATTAATATTCATTCACATTGTTGACATGCATGGTAGCTTACCTCCATAGTTTGTGAGAATCAACACGATGAAAAGTCTTTATGCTTTTCACATTATATTTGATCTTTTGAAAACTGTTTTATATTTTTAAAGGTATTGGTAAATATTTTTAATAAGAGAATTAATACATGGCTAGTCATATTGGAAGTTAGATTTTGGAGATAATTGTTTCAATTAAAAGATTTTTAAAGTGGATATTCAATCATCTTCACTTGAAATTAAAAGTTAATTAGATTTTGATATAACAAATATAGAATAAAGGAAAATTTATTATTCAGATGAAAGTGTACAACTAGTAACAATCATATTACTAAGATTAATATGTTTGAAATACATTGAGAGGTATATATTTGATATATTGATATTTTTTTTAAGAAAGAATGTGCCAATTACTTATATAATAGTTAAGATAATATAACAACCACTTAATTTATGGTTGTTAAGCTCGTAGTTGAAGTTAGGCTCATAGTTGTATCATCATTGGAGTTAAGCTAATAGTTGTATCCAATAGTTAATTTAAAAGTTAATATAAAGCTTAGACTAAGCCTTATGCACATTAACTCGACTCCCAACTGCCAGATGGAGTTCAATTGTCACATAAGCTGCACATTACCTAAGTGATTGTTCTTGGTGCATGGTTTCACTTCAATCAAGGTCAACTTCTCATTCTAAGAGATGGAGTTCATCTAAATTTAATTTAATAGTTGTATCACTATTGGAATAATCTAATAGTTTTCCAATATAACCGCGATTATAGTTGAATTTAAGCTAATAGTTGTAAAATCATTGGAGTTAATCTAATATTTATCCAATATAACCATGATTAGAGTTGAAATTCAATTAATAATTGTAAAATAATTCGAGTTAAGCTAATAGTTGTATCATCAATGTATTTAAGCTAATAATTGAATTGTTATATCTAATAATCAAATAGTTGAAGTTGGAGTTTGCTTTTTCCAACTATCACGAATTGTACTTAGTACTTATCTTATGTTAACTAAGCTATTTTTTATTTTTTTGATATTGTTAATAATGAGTTAGACTAACCTCCTTTAAGAAGAATCGTAAACCTAACTATATCTATATGGAAAACCTAAACATGTAATACGGACTGTATATTAGCTAGATGCCCAACTACGAGATGTGGGAGTTTATTAGGAATTTGGAGAAGTTTATTAGGAGTTTGAACTGTTTTATTGGGAGTTCGAATCTTACATGACTGCACATTAGCTAGTCTCCTAGATGCCAAATGCAGTTGGACTAAGCCTTAAGTGATTAGAGTTGAAGTTAAGCTAATAGTTGTAGAATCATTGGAGTTAAGCTAATAGTTGTATTTAACACTTAAGGTAATAGTTATCCAATAAAACTGTGATTAGAGTTGAAGTTAAACTATTAGTTCTAAAATCATTGGAGTTAAGTTAATAGTTGTATCTAATAATTGATGGAGTTAAGCTCGTAGTTGTCTCTAATAATTGAATAGTTGAATATTAATTTTAATTTTTACAACTATCACTAACTGTACTTATTACATGTTACTTAAGCTATTTTATTTTTTTTGAAATTATTAATTATTAATTTTGGACGATGCCCATAGAATCAATATGGACAGTACACTCGTCTCATTCTCGTTTAATCTTGAACGATGCCCATGGACTCAATCTGGACAATTCACTTGTCCCATTCTCGTTCGTAGATGAAAAAGCATAAATGGTAGTCCACCCCAAAATTCTAAGATATATACGCCTATCGACGTAATAAGTAAAATTAGGAGGTAATAAAAATAAAAAAATAAATTATTAGAATAATTAATTAAACGATGACAAGAATGATTAGAAAAGTTAAATTTAAAATTAACAATGAAAAGTTAGTTAAAAGTATAATATTAAACTTGAATTTAGTTAAAATAAATCAAGCAAGTATTAAGTTATTTCATGGAGGAGAAAATATTATTACTAGCATTGATCCATTTTAAGTCCTTATCTATCAAGCACTGAGAGAGATCCAATTTCTTGAGGTGAAATGGACCTATGCTAGTTTCTTTTTTTCTTCTATATGTAATTTATATTTTTCATTTTTTATTTTTTAATATTTTTTATTTATATCGGCTAGCATAACATGACTAACTTGACATGATCTCCCCCATACTAGGTTGGAGAGCACCTCGCTTCTCTCGGTGCAAAGATCCATTTTAAACCCTGATCTATCAAGCACCGAGAGGGATCCAATTTCTTGAGGTGTACGTTTTTTTACCATTTGGATCCCTCTTGGTACTTGATAGATCTAGGTTTAAAATGGATCTATGCTAGTTTTTTTTCTTCTATATGTAATTTATATTTCTCAATTTTTTTATTTTTTTATTTTTGTTTATGTCTGCTAGCATAACATGACCGACGTGACATGATCCCCATACTGGGTTGGAGAGCACCTCGCTTCTCTCGATGCAAAAATTGAATTAAATTAAAAGAAAATTGTAGGAGATAATAATTAAATAAAATTATAATCAATAGGTAGGAAGAGGTTTTGAAATAAAATCATTATAAAGGAATTCAAACCCAAATATATTAGATTAGAAAAAGTAGACTAGGTAAGGGGATAGGAGATAAGACTAAAAAGAAAAGAATTTTGGGGGAGGATCATGTAGAGATTATGATAGGGAAAAGGGTAAATAAGAAGTAAATGAAGCAAGAAAAAAGGGGGTGTTACCAATAGAATGGGGGGAGCATTACAGATAGAATAGGGAGGAGGATAAGGTTATAATTAAGGATTAGCTATTGCAGAAGTGGTGGATAATGGAATTCCAATAATGGATTAATTTGTATCCATCTTCTTGATTGAAGTTGTTGGGATGCTTCTCAATATTAAGGGCTTTAAGAATAAGACAAGGAGTGTAATGGGGGATTAAGGCTAATATTTTGGTTTGATCAAAGAAGATTAGGTTATTGGATTTGAAATAGTGTTATGCAATGCTTTATTTGGTAATGTGATTATGACAAGCATCGACAACGTGTTCTTTTACTCGAGTTTGAACATCTCTTTCTGTTTGACCAATATAAGATTTGCTACACGAGTAGGGGATTTAGCAAAACTCCTTAGTTTAGAAGAGGGTTGGGTGTGTCCTTGATAATTTTGAATAGTTGTTTAAGAGTCTTAAAAGGATTGAAAAGGGTTTTTATTTTCTTTTTAGTGAGGGATTTATTAATAAAGTCAATGATGCCATGAATATAAGGAAGAGAAGCAAGGTAAATGGGAGGTTCAATGGAAAGTGTTAGATTAGTTTTGGCATGTATGCCATAGAGTGAAAGGTTTTGTCAATTTGGGAAAGGGAGTACCCATTAGCTTGAAGGGATTTAGAGAGGTGGGTTCTTTCAGATGCGAGATGTTTGGGACCAAAGATTCCCAAATCCCTAGAAATAAGGGTTTTGAGTACTCAAAGAATGGTTTAGCCTAAAGCCAAGGGCCATTATGTCCGAGGAAGACAAGAGCCATGACCAAAGAATTGTTTTAGCCTAAAACAATATCCACTAAAAACCTAGTACCTATATATGGTCATCGTTGAGGATACCAACGGAAGGGTTATGTGGTTTTTGCAAGGCCTAACCATCAAATACATAAATAAATCCTATGACAATGCTCTGATACATTAACATATGTTCAACTTCTAATAGATGTGTCTCTTCCATTTTATTTAGAATTTTTTAAGATGACATGTTTTAAGAGTGTAGTGTTATTAAAGTTAGTCTTAATATTAGTTTTAATAAAATAAAATATTATGTGAAAAATATTTATTTATGAAAAAGATGGAAAAAATTATCATTACATTTGATAATGAAGACAACTTGATAATGAGGACAACTATTACTAGTTGGTTGTTGTGTGTAAATACATGTTGAATGGTCATTATTATTCAAACCACACCACCTAAAATAATCCACTAATAACTAATTAGAAACAATTTTAAGTCTTACCCCAAGAAAACAAAAATCTATGTTAATTTATTTATTTCCTCCTTTCTTATTCATTTTTAACAATATAGACATCTATTTCTTCCACTTTATATTTACAATGCACATGCTTCTCTTTGACAAAAACATGGAAAAATAACTTAAATGCATGGGAGAAAAGTCAAATTATAAAATTTAAATCTATAAATCTCTCCTTTCATAGTTAAGATAGAGTTTTGCTAATTTTATTTAAGTTATTTTTTTAATATTAAGAATAAATTTATGTATATATTTTGAATATTAAAAATTAGAAATTATTTTTTATCTATTTTACTTTCTATAAGAATTCCCTTCCCTCACTTAACATAAAGTTAAAGGATAAAACAAATCTATATAAACTGTTCATATTATTTTGTTTTATTTTCCTCTTTTAACTTTGTTTTTAACATTAAAGATACATTTTTATTTCATTTTATTTATATATGTAAAAAATATATGTAACACGTCTCTTCCACCCTAGAATGAAAATGCACATTTCCTCTCTATGTGGAAAAAAAGTGGATAAACATTACTTAAAAATATGAGGAATTATTTTTATAAAATTCAAAAATATGGATGAATATGGCTTTTAATTGAATAAAACACTCAACCAAAGTTAAATTCCAATAGTAAAGACAATTTTTATTATATGTGCAATCTTTTAAATCCAAGGTAAAGATAAATATATGTTAATTAATTTTATTTTGTTATTTTTGACCGGTTTTAATTTTTTTACACACGTGTGATACATATGACACGTCTCTCACATTTAGTTGTACAGCGAATTTATCACATACCACATCTTTCAGCCGGGACTTATTTGCCCAACCATTTGCACCGATTGGACGACCGGTAACGTCGGACGTGACCGCTCACGCAAGCCAAGTCGTCCGATCAATGCAAATAGTCGGTTTACTAGTTTAGTCCCATCTTTCACACTTAGTTGTAAAGTGAATTTAGCTTCTTTCAATGTAAGATATGGATAACCATTAATGTATAACTTCTAAAGTGTACGTCTTTTATTTCAAAGAAAAAATGTAGATAAACATTGCTTACGTGTAGAAAAACAAATTTGTAAGATATTTTATGATATTTAGAGATCCATTTTTTCACTTGATACACATGCCTCGTGTCTTTTAACACATATTGAAATAAATGAATAAAAATGATTTCGTTGTGTGAGAGACTCAACATAATTCAAATTCTGAAAATAAAAGTTAAAAAAACCATGTTGAAACCTTTTCGTTCATAGTTAAGGGACCTACCTTAGTATATTGACCACATTTCTAAAGTCATTAGAGTCACTTCACAAATTTGAAAAATACAACTTGAGTTAATATGGGATTTACATAATTTTAAAATTACATGTAATCCTAAATTTATAATTAGTGAAACAATTTTTTTTATTAAAATATAAAAGTTTTATAAAAGAATTATTAATAATTATTATTTTATTTTAATATGATTAAAAATTCAAAATAATTTATAATAAATTCTAAAAATAAGTATAAATCAAAATAATATATAATAAGATGAATACATTCTTTAAGAGGTGATGAGACTGACATACTGACGGGGGTGAGCTTTTCGACGTAGCACTGACAGGCTACTGTTGCATGAAGCACAACGCGGTCCAATACGATACAACATTGGTTTAGAGGCACTCATATTTCACCCAAAGGATAGGAACGACTATGGGGGAGCCCAAGGGGGGGCTACAAACCCCTCCCACGTTGATACAATGGAAAACAACCCAGATGCAAATCTACAGCACACATCGAGCTCAAAAATGACCGTAAATATGAGAGGAGAAGACAAACAAATGTTTAGGCACCCTACAACAAGAACTACGGGTAAATACGTTCTGAAAGCAAAAGAAATCCCTACCTTCCAAATTCATGGTGAAGGTCTTAGGGCACATATACAACATATGAAGGACCACACTCTTATTGGCAAATTTGTGGGGATCTCGACCTCAAAAAAAGCCCTACTATGGCGGGTCAATGTAACTTGGAAACCCCAGGGACACTACGACCTCCATCTAGGGGTTAAGGGATTCTTCATGGTGGTCTTCCTTAATCTCGAAGGCAGAAACATAATCTTTGAAGGAGGGCCATATTTATTCAACTCCGTAGGACTCTTTCTGAAACCCTGGAAATAAAGGTTTAGTCCAGAGAAAGAAGATATGACCTTTGTCCCGATCTAGATCAGGATTTACTCTCTCCCTTCAGAATACTGGCATGAGAACATTCTGGAAGCCATGGGGAACACAATAGGGGAATTTGTTAAAATAGCAGAACAAACAAAAAGTATGAGATACTGTTATACACCTGAGTGGCACCTCTCCGTCCGAGTGCCGACATCCCTCATGTTGGCACACAAAAGGACACCTATGGATAGAGGTTTGCCCAAAACACTATAGCTTGGTTTATCATGAAATACATTCTCTCACCATCCACCTAGTTACTTTGTCATTTAACCATGTTGAGATGTATTCGCGAATTTCCTATTATACAACTCGCGCATCATTCGCGAGTCTCGGTTATTACAGGTCGCGCATCCTTGTATTCACGGGTTGCTCTTATGCTAAGCCGTGAATCATTCGCGGGTTGCTCTACTGCATACCCACGCATATGTCTCAAACATTAAAACATAAAAACTTTCGTTGATTGGAGATTAGTTAAGTCATTTAACTTAATTTCCTCAACTGCCACAACTTCCCTAACCTTCGAGAACTGCCTTATTTCACCCATATAAATACAGGCCTTGGGGAGGGTGTGGGTTACTTACACTTGGAGAGAAAAATTATGCTGGTGGGGTTTATACAGAAGTTTTTGGAACAGTTGAACTCAGAATCCTTTGGTTGCAGAGGAGTCCTTGTCTCAGACGCTAGGTTGTAACCTTAACTCTTTCCATTATTGATAATAAATAGATTACTTCTTCCATATGTGTTTCATGTCTTGTGATTGGATGAATGTTTATATTTCAGTATGATATATGTTTTATCTAACCTGCTTATATGTACATGAATCATCTTGTATCTGGAAGAGTGTTTCTTGACAGGTGAAAGAGGAGCAATCCTGAAGATTCTGGAAGTGGAACAGAGAGGAAGAGAATAGCAAGGATCGAACTTCGTTTAACAAGTAAGTCCTTCTAACCCTCCTATTTCATATTCTGTACTTTAAGAGTCAATTTTCTGCAAGTAATTGAGTATGTTGGTAACCCCGACCTGCGGTTATTAGGTGTATTATCCTGTACAACAGAACTGATGACTACGCTGGGGAAGCCCTAGACTGCTGTAGGTTTTTCTGTCCCTGACCAGTCTTTGCCTGGAAGTCAGTGTGTGATTTTCTATCCTGGTTTTCACTCGACTCAGCCTTTGAAAGTCCTTTGATTTTTCCTTGTTTTTGAGAAAAATTTCATACGCATTCACGGGTTGTCTTTATAGACAGTCGCGAATACTACTGTGCATTCGCGGGTTGTCTTTCTAGATAGTCGCGAATACTCCTGGAAGCTGGGATTTTTGAAGTAAAGTTTGCTTGTTCTTTTCTTGTTATGATCTGGGTTTCCTGAGTGGATTTTCTTTATGAGTGTCGGGCAGTTTGTTTGAATACCCTGGGTGATCATACTTATAGCTTTTTCGAAAGCCCGTGAGTCTCTTTTACTTGGTTTATTTACTGTTTTCTTTCTGAAGTTTTTGGCCTGTTTGGGTACTAGGTTAAAGTGTCGTGGTCTAGATCAGTGATCAGGGTCTTGGACTCTGTTTTTCCAGTCTGTCATTTGATAGTGGCTGGTTGTCACTTTCCCTTTTTAAAGTCTGCAGTGATTCTTTGTCATTGTTTGCACCCAAGCTAGGGTTCCTAGTCTTCCTTTATTGGTTGTTTGTTGCTTCAGTCTGCCTGTTTGCTTCAGTTTGTTGCTTCTATACAGTTTATAAGTCTCAAGTTTACTCAAGTAAAGTGCATTGTAGATGCATAGTAAATTTTGAGTAATTTTTAAACGTGAAAAGAAAACATAGTTAATCTTTTGCAATGTAATTTTGCATAAGTAGTGTTTGTTTCATTTTAAAAATATTATCTCAAAAAATACAAAAATATAGGCTTAGTTTCTCTTATCATTGCTTTTAGTTCATCAATACATATTTGAAAAATGAAAAGAAGTTTATTTTATAGTAGTAGTTTGCTTTGAATGCACCTTTTCTTTCATTTATTTCTTGTTTGAGTCAAAACACCATACAGTATATCACTTCCATTTCCTCTTGAGTAAGAAACAACCCTCTAAAATAAACGCATAAATTAAAATTTACTAGTAAGTTTTATTTTTAGGGGCCTTTCACCTACTAGCTTAGGCTAGACTTGTGGGCTAGGGAGTGTAAACTTCCCACAAGTTATAAACTCAAACGTAGTGGACTTTTCGTTAGGTAAATCCTTGATTCTATCACTGTATCTGGGAATCTCCTCTCAAACGGGAGTTAAGCACTAGGCCGCGTGGAGGCTTGGACAGAGGAGATAGCCCTCCGAATCCTTGTCAAAATGTAACCTAGGACTTTTGCACATCTGGGGATTCTGTCCTAGACAGAGTTTCGGGCTCAGCTACCCTGCCCATGCGTACGAGTTCGACTGACAACTGTCCCCCCAGACTGTTGGTATTGTCAAGGTAGCCTTTAGTCTCTTGTCTTTTAGGGTTCATACCTAGGTAAACCGGAAGGTTATTTCTGGTTCACCTTGAACGGGCTTGGAAGGTAACCCTTGTGGAAAGTGTAGGAGGGCGGTGGGTGATTCCTTCGCTTGTGCCTAAGAACCACCTCAAGGACACCAAGTAATCGTTCATCAGCTTTCTTTGGGAAAGTATATCTTTTACCCTGGTTTGATTGCTTGAGACTCTAGGAATTTTTTAGTGTATGCTTTGTGGATTTGCTTGTGTTTAGTTGGCCTTAGGGTGTGATTTGTGAAGGTTTTAATTCTGGAGGACCAACCTTTTAGGAGGTCAAGAGGGTTGAGAAACCTTCCTCCTCTCACCACATTGGAGCCTCCACCTTTACCTCAAAGGCGGAGATTAGACACAGAAGGTTCATTTGAACCTGTAGGAATAAGTGAAGTTCTTGGTGAACCAGAACTCATTGCTAACCGCTTTAATCTTGATACAATCGAGATAGAAGAATTGCAGACTGACGAGTTTGCAAGAAATTTTAACACTCCCTTAACTAATTTGAACGATCCTGTGATCGTGCAGGTTAGACCCTTCGATTCACCAGTACTAGGTGTCCCTGTGGGTAGGAAAATGTCTTCGACGGAAGAAAGTCCTTTTGTTTTCACCTCAACCATTCCAGTTGAAGGGGTACTACCTCCCCCGGTTAGTGCCCCTAGATCTAGTTTGCCTTCTACACCTTTAACTTCGGCGAGCCGGGTGGTTCAACCACCGGTTCACCCCAACATAGGAGGTACTTCTGGTGACATGGCTATTGGGATCCCCAGTATACCAACCATTCCTTCTTCATTCCCTTACACTACCCAGAGCGGTCCGGTTGGATCCTCGGCATTTGTTCAAGGATACCCTTGGAATGGGGGGCACATTCCCCCATCCAGTCCATACGTAGGTCCATCTCCTTCATATGTAGGAGTGCAGTTTGGGAGCAACACCTCTTACGGGAAGAGCTTCCAAACCCCTATTTCGGTCCCATACACGTGCTCTCCCTTTTCGTTGTTTAGCGGAGGGATACCTGCTCCAGTTTTTCAGACCCCTGCTTCTATGGGGACGGCCCGAACCACTTACACTGCACCTCCCACCCAAAATCCTGTGGCCTACGGATGGAATCCGTTTCAAAACAACCTTCCCACTTCACAACCGGTGTCTGGGGACAACCCCACTTTTACCCAGGGGCATTCGGGGGTAGGACCCTCTAATCCCCAAGTTGGCACATCTAGTGCACCGGTTAGGCCCAAACTTCCTTTCCTGGCAACTTTAAACTTGCCAGAATTATCAAAGTTGATGAATGACCCGGTGAGGCATGACCCCTTGTGGCCACCTGTTCCCACCAAGTTTCCCTCGAATATCCCTAAGTTCGAAGGTAAAACTGGTGAAGACCCTAGGGCACATGCCACCACTTTTCACTTATGGTGTTCTTCAAACTCGTTGAATGAGGACTCAATTAGATTGAGGCTATTCCAGAGGACCTTGACAGGTACGGCGGCCAAATGGTATATTGAATTTCCTTCTGCTGCCTTTAGTAGTTTCTAGGATTTGGCTAGTGCTTTCCTTAGCCACTTTCAGCTTTCGGTTCGATACAATTTCGGAATGGACTTGTTGTCTAATTTTAGACAAAACAAGGCTACCCACATCTCGGATCATATCCAAGAGTGGAGGAGGCGAAAGAGCCTTATCAAAGCCACCATTCCTCCTGAGTTTCTATTAGAATGGTTCCTTAAATCATTATTGCCATACATATCTAAGGATGTTTCCACATCAAGAGTAACGAGTGAAGAAGAAGCCATACTCAGGGCCCAGTAGTTAGACTTGATTTACTCACAGTCTGGGATCTTATATGAGATAATCCCTGAGGCACCGAGGCCTTCGCATGAGGCGGAGAAGCCTAAGCCTGGACCCCATGCCGATGGTGTGGTTGGGTCTGTCAACTCTCCCACCGTAGAGTCTTTAACTAAACAACTTCACCAATTGTCTGTCCAACAGTATACGGCGGAGGCAGCGAAGGCCACCCCCTCTCCCCAAAATGCAAATGTTTTTTCTCAAACCTCTCAGAAGGGCAATCAGCAGCCCGGCAGGAAGAAAAAGAAGGGTAAGAAGGGAGAGGGAAAACAAAACAAGCCAAAGCCCGCAAACAATGCTGATGGGGGCAAAAAAGAAAAGAAGAAGGTCAATTTCCCTTGTAAGTTGTGCCAAGAGGACCACCTTACTCACCTTTGTCCCCTCATGGATCAAGCCCAGAAGCTGCTCAAAGCTCAACAACCGGCTGTCCTGAAGGATCCTTTTCCCTAAGGACAGAATTCTGCTTCAGCTTCTACTGTAGCAGGGGGCACTCAAACTGCCCCTGACCCTAATTATATCAACATGGTTCGATCCTCGACTTTGTTGCAAACCAGGAACAAAAACTATGAGAAAGAGACCGATTAGAAGGGTAAAGCTGTAGTTGAACCTTCCAACCCTCTCACTATAGAGAAACCTGCCGAGATTATGCCAAAGATACCCAAAGGTGTCTTTAAGAAGACTTTGCATAACCCGAATGCTAGGGCTGCTTCCAACTACTCTGTGGTTGAAGACTTAGCTCAAACCCCTTGTGCAATGTCAGCTTTAGAGGTGCTGCAGAGTTGTCCTGCCCAGTGGGATGCTCTCTTAGCGGCTTTAGGTAGCATGGATTCTTCGAGTCTCATGGCGAAATTCAATTTATCTAATGTTAAAATTCGCCTGCCTTACCATGTAGCCTTGTCAATAGATGTCATCCATGGTGGTAAGACCATTGGAAGGGCAGTAATTGACGAGGGAGCCTCTACATGTGTTATGTCCCTGGCCTGTTGGAAAGCTCTTGGATCCCCAGAGCTGGTCCCATCAAACACTTTGCTTACTGCTTTTGATGGAAGATCCTTCCGTCCGCATGGTATCCTGCCCACTTTCGAGCTTAAGTTGGCAGGGAAAGCAGTGTATGTTGAAGTAGAAGTGATCGATGCTCCCTTGGACTACAATTTGATTCTGGGAAGGAATTTGAATTATGCAATGACTGTTGTTGCATCGGTTGTTCTTTGTGATGTGTTTTTTCCACATGAGGGCAAGTTGGTTACTGTTGACCAACTTGATTTTAGCCGAAAAGGCCATTTAGAGTCTAAGGAATCCACTGTGCCATTGGTTGATCAGGTAAAACTTGCTGCACAGAGCTTGGGGGCTGGAATGTATACATCATTGATGGGCACATTCGATTTTCCAGCCCCGGTTAATTACATTGGTTCTACTACT
Source organism: Pseudotsuga menziesii (assembly GCA_001517045.1). Lineage (NCBI taxonomy): Eukaryota > Viridiplantae > Streptophyta > Pinopsida > Pinales > Pinaceae > Pseudotsuga > Pseudotsuga menziesii. The sequence goes on from LPNX010051214.1 coordinate 382,163, forward strand.
GTGGGGAAGTCAATCGCTTCGGTTGTGTTGGGAAATAGGGCAGACCCGGGTTTAATCCTTTAGTGTCGCACCAACAAAAGACCCACCGTGTTGGCCCTTTCGGCAACAACCTGCACGCAGGTTGTAGTCTCACCCGAAACAGCAATGGGGTGCCGCAGAACCAGGTTCCTGCAAGCAGAGAGGGGTATTACTGTACCTTAGCCTTTAATAAACTTATCAATCAACAGTTACACAACTTTACCATTCGCTTATAGACATATAACTTCGCAGGTAGATAAATAACCATGACTTGCTTAACCCACTACAGGGAATTCACAGCGAAGCTTTATTACTAGCAGTGATCTATGTTATCAGATGTATACAGTTTTAATGCATAAGAATAACAGAAATAGAAACAACACAATATAGCACGACACCAAATATAACGTGGTTCACCCCCAATGTAGGGGCTACGTCCACAAACTGTGTTTTATTCAACTTGCTACAAAACCACAGTTTGATCTGCGCACTTAGCTGCAGATCCCTTCAGTCCTTAACAGCCGCGCACACAGCAGCAGGCCTCTGCGCACACAGCTGCAGATCTTTCTTTCCCTTCTTACAAAAACCCTCTGCGCACACAGCTGCAGAGGTCGTCCACGCACACAGTTGGGACTTAACCTTTCAAAATCAACCCTAGCTTCGCCTTATTCTTTCTTACATCATAAAACCCTAACCTTTCTTATTTACAAAGATACCTATTTATACATCGCGCTATTACAAAACCATGGCTTCAAACCATGGGCACCCAAAAACCCTAAACCCTGGATTTAAACCACGGATTTATTACAAAAAAACGGGGTTTTGACTTACCCTGACACCCCTAAGACTATTTTGACCCATAAATCCGCTTACCAACAGCCGCGAAGTTACCAAAACTAATAATCCTTAGGGTACGCACCCCAATAGGCCCCTAAGACTCACTAGTGGCCCGTCCCGAGACACTCTGCGAGGACTCTGGTGGGAGAATCTTCTACACGAGGATCTGGAAGCGACTGGTGAGATTGTGTAGTATATCATCAGCGGCTTTCTCCTTTTCCACCAATTCCTGTAATACTGAAGATGAGTCTGTGTCAGCCCTTTCCTGCGCAAAAGTGTCATAGGTCTTCAAAAGTTTGAGCTGGCTTTCCGCAGTATTGCTCAATTCTAACGCTTCATCAACCAGGGGCTGTAACGCATTCTTCAGCAGCGTTACCTTCGTCCTACAGGACTCGATTTCCTGCTGAAGTTCCTTGCTGCGCTTCACTTTAGCCATCTTCTGCATAGGTGGAAGCGTCTTGATTTCTATTCTGACTGCATCTAATTCATCCTGGCGCAACTTGATGGTTTCCTGGATCTTACCTACATCTGGATGGTCCTGTAGGTTCGCCCATGCTTCTATGTTGTCTTCCATTAGTTTTGCGACGCTGGCCACATTATCTGATATTTTTTCTGCTGAAGCCTTGATGTCCTGCTGGCGCTGTTCTCGAACCTCTGGTGGGGTCTCAGGAGGGATGCGCAATTGAAGTTCTGCAATCTGGTGCTGGTGTTCTATCTTCATCCTTGCAACCTCGCTGCGGGACTGCTGGGCATAGTCTTTCAGCTTAGCAATTCTCTGCTCTGGTTCCTCTGCTTCCTGTATGTCGGAGTCAGAAAGACTCCGACATGCCTCGTCCAATGCTTGCATCAGCGTAGTTGTTGTATGTTCAGCCTCTTTCTTCTATTGTGCGATTTCTTCTAGGCGTGCTGCAAAGTTTTTGTTTTGTTTGATGGTGTCCTCCAATTGGATTTGGGACAATTGGGTTCGGGCATGGATCTCCTTTGTAATTGCGAGATGACAGAGGTGCAACTCTGACATAGACATCTTTGTATAATCAAGCCCCGCGGTTATATCCGTCTGGGGTCAGGAAGCTGTGTCAGGCTGTATCAGAGTTGCGTTTGATACCTGTCCCTGGTGATCTCTGGGTGGCCATTGCCTAATATCCTGCTGCGTGGGTGCTGTAGTGCTACTTATCGCAGTACTGTGTGCTGATTTTGCTGCTAGCTCTTTTAGCTCCGCTACCCTGTTTGCGATACCTGAGAGCCCGGCAAGATGCAATTCCGTAAACTCTAACCATTTTTTAGTAAGCACTGTCGTAGGCTGTTCTAGAGCTTGCTCCAGTGCATCCAGTGTGACAGTGGCTTCTTCCTCAATATCTTTGTCCTTCGACGCTTTTGCCTTTTTGCGGGACTGCGGCTTGGTTACCTCGGCTACTTCTGGTGACTTGCGCTTTGTTGGTGGGTTAAGATCTGATATGGTCTTGACCGACTCCTCATCCTGTTCATCCTGTTCATCCTGTCCGCCGTCTCCACCCTGGCCGTCGTCATTCATCTGCGAATCACTTAGGTCTTCGCTATCTGCCAATGGGATTTGCTGCTGCGCCTGACTAGTACCTGCACCAATATTGGTAGCTGGGGGAACCGGAATAGAGGGTTTTTTCCCTAAATCTTTCAGCCATTCGGCCGGCCAGTTCTGAACTATCCACCTGATATCTGGTTCGGTGACCACATATGGTAATTTGAAGCATTGCCATTGTGGATCTGCATGAGCTTGAATGAAAACATGATGCATATCGGCACGAAAGTGCGTGGCGCCCTCGTATTGAGAGAACACTTCATTGGTAAGTCGAGGTGTTCGCACAATCTCATAGTGAATACTCATAGCATAGAAGACGAACACAGTGTTCGTCATCTGCTGAGCTTCCTTATCGGAGGATATCCATAGGGAGGCATACCTCGCTGCCCCTGGCGTGCCGGGTCTACTTCTACAAACTGGGCTTCAGTGGGTTCTTTCCACCCAACTAATGCAATAAGGATTAAAAGCCAGGAATAATGAAAAGGTCTACCTTTTTCTTGCGCATCGCGGGCATCCTCCAGAAACTCCTTCGCAAGATATGCAGCCCAATTATAAGTATACCCCTCAGCGCAGTTCATAGAAATCCGGATAACCGGAGCAGGTACTTCAGTTGGCCTGCATTTCCGTATGAGTTTGCAGGCTAAGAATTCATCTACAAATCGAATGGGCTGCTCCTGAATCGCGGAAGTGTGATACCCCCGTTTCCCTTTTGTCAGGCCAAACCGCTCTTTCATGGTTTGCGCGAGCTTTGTATCATTATGTTTGGACGAAAATTCAATTCCCGGATCAGGTCTTGCCATGGGTAACCCTGTGATCTTATGGATGAGGGCGGCGTCAATAGGAATTTTGCTGGTCCCCTATCCATAAATATTCGTCATGCACCAGTGCTAGTAACTGCTTGGCCACTACAGTCACATGTATGCCGCGACCGAAATGGGGAATGTTAAGTATCTTGAGTAGGCCAGCTTTGTCCAGGCCCGCAGCCCATGGTTTCACTTCTAGTAGTGTGACCCTATGATCCGGGTACTTGATGCGGTGCAAGTATTCTACTGGTTCAAACTGTGGAAACTTGCCATGGTCATTGGTGTCGTGATCATTGTACTTAAGCCGATCAATCTTCCCTGTCATACTTCCTATCAACTGCACTCCCTATGGGAGCGAGGGTGTGGCTAATGTAAATTGCTTTGTCCGACGGGGTAGCGCGGTACCTGGGCGTACAGGTGGTAGATATGGTGGCCATGGTGGTGGAATATTCTCCCTTCCCCCGGCCAGGGCCTGTGCAGAACCAGAGGGCTCCATAGGATGAGCTGCTCGTGTTTTCCCTGTTTGCCGTTGCCGATCTTGGTTGCGCTTGGTGCGAACTTCAGTTCTAGACTTTTTCCTGGCAGACCATGTCTGCATCGGCCGTGGTGGTGCTGGGGGAGTGTCTTCACAGTGAGCTAGGGCAGGCGGCCGATTAGAGCAGGTGATCAGACCCTCTTGCTCGAATTCTCTGACCAAATCGTCAATCTCGCGTTCGGTGGTCATGGGTTCACTCGAAAATCTTGAAGAAATGTAGAATGCAATTTTCCCTAACTTAGGCATCTTCTTATACACGCCATCCATCACATCGGGTAGGACAGTGCATTGAAGGCACCGAGTCTGACGAAAATATTGTCCATGTGGAGCGCGATTGCCGGTACTGGTCTTAGTACAGTCATTTAAAGAATTTAAAACTCTGCCGCCGCCAAATTGGCTGCTTCCCAATGGTCGGATTTTGAGCCTCGCTATGTTTTTGGGCCTCGACAGAATCGTGGTTGAAGTTTCAGGGCAATAAGCAACCTCGGCACAATAGTTCCCTTCGACCCGACCTGGTAATATCTGCGACAGGACTATTAGGTTTGAGGGACTGGAGTCTTGGCTCTGCCCCTTGGTGTGGTATTCAATTCCTGGGCCATCATCATTTGCCTTGTCGTGGTTTGATCGGAAAGCTATATCTAAAACAAGGCGACTTTTGTTAATAGAGAATGTGATCAAAAAGCCATCAACAAGATCATCCCCACTTACAGTACCGTGGCAGAGCTCAACCTCCATATGCCCATTTTTCGCTATAGGGTCCAAGATATGCACGAACCTATGCACCCACTCCTTGCGAGGTGTGTTTTCCTTTGCTGTAGAGTTCTGCCTCAAATGTCCCTGAAGGCTATTCGGCCCCTTGAACTTACTTCGCACCTCTTGAGCTTGGCTTATGAATCTGGGGTGTAGAAATTTCTGGTAGGTTCCCCGACTGGGGTGAGACTTTGTAGGATCGGTCCCCCATGCTGCTGTAGCTTCTAGTGTGATTTACAGACTCTGGGTGTTTTGTGACTGAGGTACTCGTTCTGACACAGGTGCAATAAATTCTCTAGGTTCTGTCATCCCAACATATGCAGGCAACTCTCTAGGCTGTGCACTAAGGCATCTAAGAGACTGAGTGATCTGCGCGCATCTATGGCCATGTAGCTCGTACAGTCGATTCTGCCAATTCTCCAGACCATCGTCTGAATCAGACATGCAGGAGCTATCACATTGCCAATCCATTACGCCATCATCATCAGGCTCGACATAATCTGTGTCCTTGGCTGTGATGTTGTAGATGTGGTCTAGAGTATCCTGCTCCCCTTCATCTCTGAGTGGTTCTGTATACCTTTCTCCTTGGGATGGGTCGAGGGGTATAATAATGCACAGACCATTTCCTTCAAAGGTCATCTGTCTCCTCTTAAGGTTGATGATTGCAGCATTGGCCATGGCCCACTCAATTCCCAACAGGGCTGGATAAGGGTTGTTGTCATCAATGATCTCAATAACTTCAAAATATACTAGAGTACTAACCCCATCGATGTCGATGGGAACACTAAGAAGTCTCCCTAGTGGTACAATCCTTTGCTAGTTAGCTAGTCGCAGTTCTATAGGTGACCAAACCAGGGAAGGCTTTCCCATTTTTCCCCAGGTATGCTTGGGTAGGACATTAACGTTTGATCCAAGATCCAAAATGACATCAGTCATATCATATTCTCCTATCTGAACGTTCAATCTCATTTCCCTTCCCGTTCTTCGGACACAACTAACAGTTTTCTCCTGATCAATTCCTCTCTGAGGGTCTGTGACAGCAAGAACTTTTTGCAGCTCTTTTAGAGCGTTCTGATTCCGCAAGAGTTTCATACATCTCTGCAAGAAAGAGGATAGTGTACTTACTTTATCGGTCGAGGCCTCTTGTGGCTGCGAAGCCTGCTGAGGTTGCCGCGCAGGTACTTCTACGGCGCCAAGGTCAACAATATCGCACTGGGCCTCCTAGACTGGTACTTGGTCCTTCACAGGGTCAAGGGCTGGGAATTTCTCGGAGGCCTTACATGCGCACACCGCGGCAGGTTGCTTTGGCGAATTTTGAGTATGCGTCGTAGCTCCACTCCGGGTGACCACATTGAGGGCTGGGGCAGGTCTTTGCTCAACGGAAATCAACTGAATATTTGGGGTAGGGCCACGGTTGTTTTCCTGAATCTTTGCGAGGAGCTGGGGGCACTGTTCAATCATGTGGTCCACTGCATGGCAATACCGACAGGTCGTAGTGGGGTTCCGACAGTCGCGAGCCAAGTGACCAACTTGGTTACAATTGTAACACACAACCTGGCCTCTACCTCTTCCGGTCATCCCACCACGGCCGCGACCGCCAAAAGCACCTCTTCCGGAGGCGCCGCCGCGATAGCCATAGCCATCATTATTCTGGGCTTCATTGTGGATTCGGTAGGCGTCAGAGGTGCGCTCTCGCATAAGGTCGTAGCTACGACACTCTTCTTCATTATGCCCTACGGACTTACAGAACTGGCAGTAGGGGTTTTTGGGAACTTGAACATATCTCTGAAGAAGATGGCAATGCTTAGGGCGATGCTGTTCAGAAGTGCAGCAAATCTCACAATATAGAACACCGGCATTGAATTGGTTGGGCGTGCCCGTATTTAGGTATGTTCTGACCACGGGGCACTGGTCCCTATCGTGACCCTCAGACCGACATTGCGTACACCAGACCTCCTCTCGACTGGTTTTAGCTTTCTTCATGTCATGAAGCTCCAGGGCCATCGCTGCCAGCTACGCTTGGATTTGAGCAATACCAGAATCGTCTCCGACGGGAGCGGTCTCTAGCTTCATTGCGATTTCGAGAGCCTCTTGCTGGTCAGCAATCTTCTGTTGCATGAGCGGAGTTCTGATGTGCGTCGAAAATATTCTCACTTGCAAACATATGTTACTACTACTAAACTAACATTCTGATTCAAATAATAATATACCATTTTCAACCAATAGTATTTTAATCTTCAAGCTTAAGGAAGTTAAAAACTTACCACGAGGGCCTTTGAAAAACTGTCGTTCAGCTTCGCTGAAAGAAGTGCTTGTGTCAATGGCAAACTCTATCACGAAGGCTTCCAACGTTCGCGTCGTCCAGAAATCGACAGCGCGGGATACCTCGTTGTTCACGTGTGGCACAAGATTGACCCTTGCGGGGGTCCACACAGGAATCTGTCGAGCTTGAAAGTTCGTCCTCCTCTCTGTTAACCTAGAAAACCACTGGTGCAACTCTATGTGGAAACTACCAAAGAAAATTTCATAAGCATCACAAAAAACATACCTTTGTAAAAAGTCACTTGCGCTTCGACGCGGATTCGTATTCTCTTGCTGCGCGAATTTCAGACAAGTCTCAGCAAACCAATCACCTATTTCCTTCACAGAGGGCCTCCAGAACATAGCCCTTGAGGTACAAGGTAAACCCCTCTTGAGAAGGTACTGAGTTCAACCGGTAACGGAACCAATTTGTTGGGCAATAGGGCAGACCCGGGTTTAATCCTTTAGTGTCGCACCAACAAAAGACCCACCGTGTTGGCCCTTTCGGCAACAACCTGCGCGCAGGTTGCAGTCTCACCCGAAACAGCAATGGGGTGCCACAGAACCAGGTTTCTGCAAGCAGAGAGGGGTATTACTGTACCTTATCCTTTAATAAACTTATCAATCAACAGTTACACAACTTTACCATTCGCTTATAGACATATAACTTCGTAGGTAGATAAATAACCGTGACTTGCTTAACCCACTATAGGGAATTCACAGCGAAGCTTTATTACTAGCAGTGATCTATGTTATCAGATGTATACAGTTTTAATGCATAAGAATAACAGAAATAGAAACAACACAATATAGCACGACACCAAATATAACGTGGTTCACCCCCAATGTAGGGGCTACGTCCACAAACTGTGTTTTATTCAACTTGCTACAAAACCATAGTTTGATCTACGCACTCAGCTGCAGATCCCTTCAGTCCTTAACAGTCGCACACACAGCAGCAGGCCTCTGCGCACACAGCTGCAGATCTTTCTTTCCCTTCTTACAAAAACCCTCTGCGCACACAGCTGGGACTTAACCTTTCAAAATCAACCCTAGCTTCGCCTTATTCTTTCTTACATCATAAAACCCTAACCTTTCTTATTTACAAAGATACCTATTTATACATCGCGTTATTACAAAACCATGGCTTCAAACCATGGGCACCCAAAAACCCTAAACCCTGGATTTAAACCACGGGTTTATTACAAAAAAATGGGGTTTTGACTTACCCTGACAACCCTAAGACTATTTTGACCCATAACTCCGCTTACCAACAGCCGCGAATTTACCAAAACTAATAATCCTTAGGGTACGCGCCCCAACAGGTTGTCGATAGGACTGATCCTTGGGTCCTCCCAACTCCCCATGAACCTGAAGTTCCCTTATTGGCAGTGGAGGTGGCCTATCAAGCCATCACTCAAGCCACTGTTGATCCTATTCCAGATCCTTTATTAGTCTCGGATGATCTGGAAGAGGTCTATTTGCCTGCATGGGTAGAAAACTCTTTGCATTCCATTGATTGTTTAGATACAGTTTTACCTTCGGATGAAGCTATTCTGGAAGCCATGAGTGGACATGATAAGATTTGTGAGGATCTTTATCATCGATCCTATTTTCTTCTAGATCTAAGCAAGATAGAAAACCAAGATTTTAAAGTGAGACTGTCAGAAGATGTTGAGGTACCTATCAACCCTTTGCCTAGGGAAGGGGTGTTTGCCGAGGGAATATGGCAAACATTTCCGCCACTATACCTATCAACATCTCTGTAAACCCAGATGTCGTGGAAAACATCTATATAGGTGCAAACTGCTCTCCGGAGGAGATTGCTATCTACACTGCCTTTTTCAAGGAATTCCACGATATCTTTGCCTGGTCATATGAGGAGATGCCAGGCATTGATCCATCTATTGTTCAACATGAAATCCGAACCTATCCTGATGCTAAACCGGTTCAACAGAAATTAAGACCCGTGAACCCGCGTAAAGCGGCGGCAGTGAAGGCAGAAGTTGAAAAGCTCTTGAAAGCTGGTTTTATATATCCCATAGCTTTGACTGAATGGGTGTCCAACCTTGTTCCTGTTGATAAAAAGCAAGGGACTATTCGCGTTTGTACAGACTTTAGAGACCTCAATAAAGCCTATCCTAAGGACAATTACCCCACACCATTCATTGACCAGATCATAGATGCATGTGCGGGGAGTGAGGTGTTCTCGTTTATGGATGGTTTCTCCGGTTACAATCAAATCCAAATCAAACCGGAAGACTAGCATAAAACTACTTTTATTTTCCCTTGGGGTACATTCGCGTATAGGAAAATGCCCTTTGGATTGAAAAATGCTGGGGCTACCTTTCAACGAGCCATGAAATTTGCTTTTCACGACATAAAATCAATTGTTGAACCATACCTAGATGATCTACCTGCACATTTTCGCAAGAGGATCCAACATCCAGATCATTTACGGTTAATTTTTTAACGATGCAGATATTATAAAATTCGCTTGAATCCCCACAAGTGTGTCTTCTGCGTCGATTCAGGAAGATTACTCGGGTTCATTGTCTCTAGTAGAGGCATCCAGGTGGATCCCTTAAAAGTTGAGGCCATTGTAAATCTACCTCCTCCTCGTTCTCTCAGGCAACTGCAAAGCCTGCAAGGAAAGTCTAACTTCCTTCGACATTTTATCGTTAATTATTCCAAGATCACTAAAGGTTTCATGCGCTTGCTTAAGCAGGACACCCCATTTGTATGGGATGAAACCGCACAACTTGCGTTCGAGGCATTGAAAAAATATTTTTTGTTGGCTGCTTTATTACGTCCACCAGATTATTCTAGGGATTTTATATTGTATCTGGCCGCGTCGGAGTCGACCATTGGGGTAGTTCTAGTTCAGGAGGACGATAAGCTTGTTGAGCATGTTGTTTATTATCTTAGCCATGCTTTGGCCGGACCTGAGCTTAGATACTCCCACGTCGAGAAGTTAGCCTTAGCAGCTGTTTATGCTGTACAGAGGTTACGGCACTACATTTTACTGAGGACCACTACAGTAGTGGCGGATGTAAATCCTTTCCAATATGTTTTATCCCGACGGATTGTTGGGGGAAAATTTAATAAATGGATAGTCATTCTTCAGGAGTTTGACCTGTATTTTCAGTCCGCCAAGTCTAAAAAGTCCTTAGTTTTTGCTGAGCTTATAGCAAAATTTCCCACCGAAGAAGATGTAGAGATTGAGGATGACTCATTCCCAGATGAGCACATCTTCCTGATATCCACCTCTGATCCTTGGTACGGGGATATTCTTATATATCTCCAGACTTTGAAGTATCCTTCCGCTTACTCTAGGGAGGAACGACGTAAGTTACGCCTTCATGCCAAAAACTACCTCATTATAGGAGATACATTATATCGATGAGGGGTAGATTCTGTCTTGCGTCGCTGCCTTACTCATGAGGAAGCAGAGATTGTCCTAAATGATTCTCATAGTGGAGCATGTGGGGGTCATTTATCTGGGTTAGCAACGGCCCAGAAGATATTGCGTGTCGGTTATTTCTGGCCCTCGATCTTTAAAGATTGTGTGGAAGCCGTGAACCGCTGTCATCCTTGTCAGCTTTACACCAGAAAGATGCGGTCGCATCCTGCTCCCTTATTTCCTGTTGTCTCGGTAGGCCCCTTCATGAAATGGGGGATTGATTATATGACCTACAACCCAGTCTCGGCTGGGGGGCACAAATACATCATTGTCGTTGTTGACTATTTTACGAAATGGGCAAAGGCAATGCCTACTTTTAAAGACAACGGGGAAACATCTGCTTTCATTGTTTTCAATCAGATTATTGCAAGGTTTGGTATTCCCAAAGTGATTGTCACTGACCATGGCAGTCATTTTCAAAATAACATGATGACGAAACTGACTACCATGCTCAGATTTATACAAGAACATTCTTCTCCTTATTATCTGCAAGCAAATGGTCAGGTTGAGGATGTAAACAAGACTCTAAAAACTATCCTTAAACGGACGATTGATGCAGCCCGTTCTAATTGGCATATCATGTTATATCCTGCTCTGTGGGCTTACAGAACTAACGATAAGACTGCCATAGGTTTTTCACCTTTCCAACTCGTTCACGGGGTGGAAGCAGTCACTCCGATTGAATGCGAAATCCCGTCTTTGAAGATAGCCATTCATGTGCTACCTGATACGAATGAGCTTGAAGAACGTCTATTACATTTAGAACACCTTGATGAGCAACGTAGAGATGCGCTGACTGTGAACCAGGCTCATAAAAATAGGGTTAAAACTCAATATGATAAAACGGTCAAACCTAGGGTTTTCTCTGAAGGGGATCTTGTCTTGCTTTGGGACCAAGATAAAGAACCTTTGGGGGCAGGAAAATTCAAGGCTATGTGGTTAGGACCCTATGTCATGTCGAAGGTATTAAGTAAAGGCGCATATGAATTGATTGATTATGATGGGAATAAGCTGCCTGAGCCTAGAAATGGGCTCTACCTGAAGAAGTACTATGCTTAGGCTTAGCACTTTTCTTGTATTTTTATTGTATGTATTTTATGTACATTAGGTTGTTAGCTTTGTTTTTTATTATCTGCTGGTTGTTGCAGATGTATTCCGAAATGTATGTAGGTTTCGCTGATGGCGCCAGTCGTCACACTTGTAACCTAGCTTCAGCAGCATGGGTTATCTATTCTCCCACAGGACAGCTTGTTGCCGTGGGTGGCGCTTGTCTTAGTCCTGCTTCTAATAATGTTGCTGAGTATAGGGCTGTTATTGAGCTCCTATGGGATGCTTTGTCGCGTGGCATTACCCAGCTTGAAGTCCGTTTGGATTCTCAGTTGGTAGTTTCCCAGCTCAATAGAGCTTATCAGGTACGAAATCCTATCTTGTTACGTCAATTTATGCAAATTCGTTTACTGGAAAGACATTTTGAAGTTATTAATTTCAATCATATTCCACGAAACCAAAATTCATTGACTGATGCATATGCTAATTATATTTTGGATTGGCATCTCACACATAGTCCATAAAAATTACAGCAAACACATAAAAACACTTGTAAATAAGTTGACAACCAACATCATATATATATATATATATATATGTACAAATAATCTGTCTGTAGATAGATCGAGTCTGGCCCATAGATCCCAAAATATACAAAAATATGGATCATCATCCATCAAAATGCCCTAGAACTAAGCCTGGCTGCCCTGGCCACTAGGACCACCTTGGTCCCCATGATCTCTATGCACCTTGGCTTCCTCAGCCTCCTCAGTTTTGGCAGCCTCCACCGCATCTCTGTATACAAGTACTTCTCTAGCTACTCATCTGAAAAGACGTAGCCAAACTGGTGGAACCCCTACTACAAACTCCAGCATGGCCGCAGGGATATGCTTGATCCGTATAGTGGGAACTCGTTGGGTTAGCCTAGCCAGCTTCCCCTCGAGTACCCTGACCAATCTTGGGTCTCCTCCTACAACTGGATGCACGAACATGCGGGGGTGCCCTTCAGGGTGGACTGGTCCAATATCTGCATTTTGACACATAAATCGGATTAAGACTTGTACATATGTATATCACCATCATTTGAAAAATTCATAAAAATTTGATAATGATAAAAAATTAAAAAATTACTTACCCATATCGCCCCATATTCCTCCTGGAGGGAGAATGAGATCGGGATCACCTTAGAAGTCCATCCCGGCGTACGCCTGCATTTGTGTATACATGGACATAACAAAAGACTTATCTTAAGGCATCAATCTTAGTTGGGATGATGAAGAATGGTTTCAACTCATAGACTACGAACAAATACCTTTTAGGTGTAGGAGATGTCACCATCATGGATACCTTTTTAGAGAATGCCCAAAAACACTCCAACAATCACAGAGAAAAGCAAGGAAGTCAAAGATGCAGATGGTTTCACCAAAGTATCTGGGAAAAACGAACGACAAAAATAAATCAAGGCCTAGAGGTAAATAAAAATCCCTTTTCCTCTAACGCTTCGATTCTCTTCAATCAGAGCATGCACAGGACAATCCTGAAACTAAAGGAACACACATCAATATTAGCAACAAAGAAGCAAATAAGGGGAAAAAGGAGCAATCCTTTGTAAACCCCCAGGAATAGGGAATTGATGTGGAAATGCTGGAGGACTATACCTATGACATGGACATATGAGACCTAGATCTAAATGGGCTGAAAAAATTAGTACAAGATCCGGAAAAAGGGGTTATCCCCTCTCAGCAAGTGGTTCTGCTCAAGGAAGCCATTATCAAAACCAGAAAAGAAAAAAACCTCGGAGTGGGTACTGAAAACTCCAGCACCAAAATACATAAAGTAATCAACAAAATCTGGTAAAGAAAGACATGGAAGAAGAAGCAATCAGCAGCGCATCAAGGACATAGGGTAAAAATTGGTTGCATCGGCACAATTTACCACTATAGAGGCAACATTTTCCCTACTATGCAAACCCTCCCATTGAAGCTCATCTCCTAGAATATCATAGTGCGCCTAAAAAAAAACTGCTAATAAGGAAAATCGTCAAGGAAAAACCTATTGTCATGTTTATACAGGAAACTAAGTGCTCAGAAGAAAACTTTGAAGCTTTAATGGTGAAAATATGGAAAGGAAGTGAGTCAATAGTCATCGATGCCACATGCACAACCAAAGGAATAGGTATTATCTGGAACCTTCTAGAGATATGCCCCTCTAACTTCCTGGCAACTAGATTCACCATTTCGGCTGATTTTCACATCATTGGACCCATCCTCAAAGGCGTTCTCACCAATGTCTATGGGCCCTTCTCATTTTCATCTAAACACACTTTTCTAAACTCTCTTAAGCTTATGAATCAATGGGTTGGAAAAAAACACTGGATCCTAAGGTGAGATTTCAATCTCATTCAAAACCTCAGGGAAAAAAAGGAGGAGTGCACACCCTAAGTTCCTCAAACACATCCTTCGATAATCTCATCAAAGAATTATCACTGGTGGACATCAGCATAGCCAACAACTTATACACCTAGAAAAAAAAACAATCTGGAGACAGACATATTGCTTCCAAACTGGATTGCTTTCTAATCTTTGAATCTATACTCATAGGGGGTGCAAACTTCTCTGCCCTTATCCTCCCCACAGCAGGATCTGACCACTGGCCCATTAGTCTCCATTGGAGAAGAATAGGTGAACATTTGAATAGACCCTTCAAATTAAAAAAAAAATGGCTCTCACACCCTGATTTCCAACCTCTCATGCAACAATGGTGGAACAAATTTTAGGCTCCAGCAAGAACTCTTATGTACAAATTTCAACATAAGTTGATGTATATTAAGGAGCAAGTCAAAATATAGAACAAAGAGTACTTTGGTAACATCCATTTTTAAAAGCAATAGATTGAAGCCCAACTCAAAGAAATTCATATTACCATTATGCAGGAGAGATATATTGAATCCATGAAGGAGGAAGAGAAAAAACTGTAGGAAGCTTTGAACACCAGAGAAACACAAGAAGAAATCCTATGGAAATCCAAATACAAAAATATTTGTCTCAAAGAAGGGGAAAGAAACTCCTCCTTCTTCTTCAGAGCAACCATCGAGCACAGACAAGCTAACAAAATCGTCAGCTTAAAAGCAGAGAATGGAAGAGAAGTAGAAATACATGAAGAAATAGAATAAGTCCTCACCAACCACTTCAAGCACTTGATGGAAGAACCCGATTTAGATAGAAATGTAGCCATGGAAGAAATACTCGAAAATATCTCCTCATTAGTGTCTTAAGAGAAAAACAAGCTCTTACTCAAACCTATTGAAATGATTGAACTAGAGGAAGTAGTCAGGCAACTGAAAAATGACAAAGCTCTAGGCCCAGACGACTTTACGACTAATTTCTTCCACACCTGCTAGGATACAATCAAGGATGAGGTTCTGGAAATTGTTGAGGACTCACGAAAAACTGGGAAAGTCCTGAAATCTTTCAACTCAACGTTCATATCCCTCATTCCCAAAGAGATTGGAGTTGATTCTCCAGGTAAATTCAGACCCATCTCTCTTTGCAATGTCATTTTCAAAATCATTACCAAAATTGTTGCCAATAGGCTCAATCCTCTCTTATCCTCTCTAATCTCAACGGAGCAATATGTATATGTGGAAGGAAGACTAATTTTGGATGGCATAATTTTATCCCATGAAATCATCCACTCGCTTAAAATCACCAAGAAACCCAGAACGATAATCAAGCTCGATCTCTCTAAATCCTTTGATAGACTTAATTGGAAGTTTATGAAGAAAATATTGCTAGATTTTGGTTTCTGGAATTTTTGGGTAAACTGGATCCTCACTTTAATTTCCACTACTTTTTTTTCCATTCTCATAAATAGCACTCCCTTGAAAACACTTCACCCTTCTAGGGGCATTAGACAAGGAGATCCAATCTCTCCTTTTCTCTTCATCGTAATGATGGAAGGCTTATGGCGTCTTCTCAAAGCCAAAATCCAAAACCAAGAACTTAAAGGCCCCTCCCTTCACACATGAATGGAATACCAAACCCATCAACAATTTGTTGATGACACCATTCTAATGGGATACTCTTCGGTACAAGAATCCAAAGCTTTCAAAACTAGTCTCAATACCTTCCTTTTCGCTAGTGGGCTTGATATCAACAAAGAAAAATACCAGGTATTCTTATTTAAAAAATGCCAAATTACCAAACTCAATATCCTCTGCATCCTTGGATTCACACAGGGATCCTTAGCTACTAAATACCTTGGAGCCCCACTAGCTGACTCTTTAGCAAGGAAT
Organism: Pseudotsuga menziesii; assembly: GCA_001517045.1. NCBI lineage: Eukaryota > Viridiplantae > Streptophyta > Pinopsida > Pinales > Pinaceae > Pseudotsuga > Pseudotsuga menziesii. The sequence continues at coordinate 397,766 of LPNX010051214.1, forward strand.
CTCTCCTGGAAAGACCTTTTGGATAGATTGAATAAAAAACTAAGTCATTGGATTTTTCTATCTCTCAATATCCCAGTCGCATAATCCTTGTTAAAGTTGTTCTGCAATCTATGCCCTTGTACCTATTCTCCATTTTGTCCTCTCCCAAATCCTTTTAAAAAAACTCGAGTCTTTGCAACGCACTTTTCTCTGGGAGGCAAAAAAGACCACAAAAAATGGTTGCTTGTTGATTGGAACACACTTTGCACTCCCAAGCTCATCGGAGGCTTATCCTTTAGAGACTCTGCCATAAGCAATCAAATATGAAATGCCAAGATCTGGTGGAGATGGATCACACACACATCGGAGCCCTGGGATTTCCTATGGAAGGTGAAATATGCCTCTACTTGGTCAAAGAAGAATCTTGTCAGATTTGATGCAATTGTTAAAGGCTCAAATATTTGGAACTCTATGCATACAAACAGATTTATTATCCAAATTTTAGCTTCTAGGAGATCCAGAATGGAAAAACCGCTGATTTTTTTTAAGACTCGTGGAATCAGCAAAGCCCACTAATAGAAGACTTTGATCTTCCTATATTAATAGAACAACTGATACTCAGGAACACTTCCACTATGGGCGACATGTGGCTTGAAGTCAATACTGAATATCACTTTAGGAAATGGAAAAGCCTCAACTGGTGGCAGGCCATAAGTCCCACTGAAGACATTCAAGCTTTCTGGGAGGATCTTCAATCCCGTCGAATCAGATTTAATAATGGTTGTGACAAAATAATACGGGGATTCTCTAAATCCAACGCATTCAACATGAAAGAATAAGCCACAATCCTATCCAACACAACCAATGAGGGCTAAGCCAATAAATGGAAAAAAATTTGGAAATCCAACCTCTGGCCAAAATAATCCACCTTGCTCTGGCTACTCCTCCATAGACGCATCCTAACTTGGAAAAACAAATAAAAAATATGATATATTGGACTCGATTGGTGTTGCATGTGAAAAAATAATGGTGAATCCATTGACCATCTCCTAGATGAATGCAACTTTGTTGACAACATATGGAAAGAAGGAGAAAGAATATTTAGAAAAGTGGCAAGAAAAAAAGGATGCCCAGATATCTATATAGCAAACTGGCCTCACCAACCTTTCAACAATATTCTCCTCAAGAAAATTTGGGAACTCCTCCTAGGATTTGTTGTCTAGGAAATATGGATTGAGAGGAACAATAGAATCTTCAACAACAATACCAAGAAGGAAGAGGAGTTCTGGGATACCTTAAAGAAGCACATCTTTGAAACCCTAAAATTGTCATCTTGGAGAGACAAGGACCTTGCCTCCAACAATAATGAAATGAAAATTTTAAATGATTGGGGAATTACCACCATTCCAAATTATAATGGTCCTGTTATAACAAAAAAGATCAACATGAACTCCTCAAGTCAATGATCCCCCCCTCCCCCCCCCCTCTTCTGGCACCTTTAAACTAAATTTTGATGNAATCTTGACCCAGCGGGATTTGGAGGAGCAATCAAGGACAACAAAGGTAAAATTCAAGGTGTTTACTGGGAATCACTTTGTCTCTCCACCGACAATGCTGTAGAAATGGAAGGATTACTGGTTAGTTTAACATGGGCTCTTGACAAGAATTGGACCCCTCTTATCCTAGAAGGATATTCTCTCTTAATTATCAACATGGCCAACAGAATCCAAGCTGGCTCAACATGAAGCAAGGTGACAAAGAACTGGAGGCTGGAAATCACACTCAGAACCTTAGGTAATACACTTCTGAGGAATCCAATGATAATATTCCAACATGTCAAAAGAAAAGCTAATAAGATTGCAGACTCCATTGCTAACAGGGGAGTTACCATGAACACTAGCATCCATCACCTCTATTGGGACGACAACGTTGATCCAACACATAAAGAGAAGTGGCAACAATTCGCTTCACAAGATTACAAAATCCTGAATGCGAATGTCCAAGGTAGAGATGAAGGAAGGCGTGAGGTAGACGGGGCACATGCCAGGGAAAGTGGCAACCCCTCCCCCATCTCCCCCCAGGCTTAAACCATCATTATGGTCCTTCCTGAAGCTTCAACAGATGTCTTACGCATGCAAGCCGATTCTCGAACTACAAAATCCTGCCAAGTTGCTCCACCATGGCGTGAATCACATGGCTCCTGTCCTAGAAGGACTGTTACAACCTCATCGCCATGCCACGATATACCTGGTCTAGGCACCAGAAGGCTCTCCACATGCAGGGAAAGTGTCATAACAGGAAGAATGCAGGGAACATATATGGCATCCTCTTGTAGCGGCCCAATGACCCATCCCTTGGCTCTCCTTTTTTGCAAATTCGGGTAGTTCTAGTTTATCCAAGCATAATTTTGGAGAAAGCTTGGCTCTGGAATCCCACTACATTGTATTCAAACACTAGGAGGTTGTCCTCCTTAAACTATCTGTCTATGACTTCTCAAGGGAAAGAAGCAGACAACATTGATTGGGTGGCCCTTTTTCACGAAGAAACCCTGTCCCACATTTGTGACTCCATTATAGCAATGGAAAATGAAGTCTTTGGGGAATTCAGGCTCCGGCTTGGGCCAGATGTGGCGATCTCCAATTATTGGTGACTAAAGTTCATACTCTCCAGAGCCATGAGGGAGCGGGAAAGTTTTGGTGATTTGGTGAAACTCAATGTCAGCACCTTCAATGAAGATGTTGAACGAAACCTTGTCCACATGACAGACATCATTCATCTCTTTGAGCCGCCCTTCTAGCATATTCAAGGAGACAACTACGAATCCAAGGGAGAAGGAACAAGCAGATCTAATGAGGATGAAGCTGAGTCCACCAGGAAGATCTAGATGACTCATCTAGCTCTACCAGTTATGCCCTCTGTCTGCTCTCTCAATGGTTCATTGCAGGACCAATTTTCTCTTCAATGTTTACATGTCTGATAAGCTGCCAATGTACAAAGTTTGGGCAACGAATACTATGTCTAGATACTATGTTTGGACCCTACTACATCTTACTCTTCTTTGGTCTCATAACTACATCCTGGCTCCATGTTTTTGGAGTCAGAATCGAATATGTAATTGTTTTCCTTTTTCAAGTTAAGTAATAGAATGAGCTCTTCTTACTACCACACACACACACACATATATATAAAATAAATTTTAAAAATAAGTATAGTTTTTATAATATAGATCATTTTTGTATTTAATAAACATAAAATCATAAATTTATAATTAGCAAAAACAACTTTTTATAATAAAATAACAATTTTTTATATAAAATTATTATTAATCGATTTTAATATAATTAAATAAATTTAAAATATATAATGCATTAAAAAAATAAATATAGCCTTTATAATATAGATAATTTTTATATTTTGCACTAGCTCTTTATTTGAGCAAGTTATGAAAACCAATGTTGCATGACTCAGATTCGGCAAAGACTCAGCTAGAATTTGACTCGTGGACTCAAGAAAGACTCTAGATAGACTCGACAAATATGGAAGAAAAAAAATATGGTACATTTTGGGCATAAAAAAGAGGTTAATGGCATTTACCATCCATATATGTTATAAAACTAGAGCTCTGCGGTTCGACAAATCTGCGACTAGATGAAGGGAGCTTAAGACAAGCCCGCGAGGGCTTAAACCGAAGTCCTGAGTAGCTCTAACAAAAGGCAGGAGGCATTTTCCTTTTTTACTATTATTTTCACTCTTCCCAGCCTGCGGTGTAACAGTATCTGCAAGCATGGAGCTCGATGCAATTTTTAATGGGGAGGAATAATTGGTGGATTACACCGAGGACCTGTGGCATGGTATTTCCATCTTTACACTGTCGAAACCATCAGGAGTCTCCTCTCCGGTAATAGTCTAGTATAGGCTGGAGCATATGCCAGCTGGAATCGAGGCTACGGTTTTAGAAGTTGGTTTCCCCTAGGGTGAAGTTGACGATTTTGGCTAGTTTGCAATTATACCGCTGGATCCATCGATCGATGGGTTTCCCTACACCCTCTTCCCTGTAGATATCGCTCTCACTAATTTTCCATCAGACGTTGTTATCAACCATAGTGAACCCTTCCTGTATGCTTCCCCAAATATCACAGCTCATCTAAATCAAGGTTTCCTCAGTGATCTCGATCTCCTCGTTGCAGAATAGGCTATACCACTGCTAGATCTGGAAATTCACAGCTCTTCAGAACCAACGAGCATTCTCGAAGGTTTCATTTCTTCATTGCTTCAGCCTGGGGTTTTGATAGACTCTCCTCGAGACTCAGGCCCTGATAAGTTTGAGGAAGACACATATGCATCAGAAGGAAGCTCAAGAATTGACCCTCCAGGAAACAAAAAGAGGAAGAACAAACCCCTAAACCCTAGCGGTGGGACTGTGAATTTGGTTTGTGGAGTAGATCTCTCCATTATAGAAGCACAGGACATGGCGGAGATGGCTTTGGTAGGGAAAATATGAGTCCGAAACCCATCACAGGAAGAGATGGGAACATGGATCCGAAGGAATTGGATAGAGCTTCGAGGCGGCGAACCCGAAATCACACCGCTAGCCAAAGGATGGTTCGGATTCCATTTTAATTGTAAGTCGGACTCATATTTTATTCTAGGGAAAATTTGGAACTTTGAAAAAACCCCATTCAAGATGAAAAAATGGTCCCCTCTCTTCAACACAGACACAGAGAAGCTAGACGCTATTTCAGTTTGGGTCCGATTACCGGGGTTGCCCTGGAACTTTTGGAATCCAACCTTTGTAAGGGACATTAGGAAGGCTTTGGGAACTTTCATTGAGGCAAAACTCTCTTTTATGCAAACAAAGATAAGGAAGGTAGCAAGGATTCCGGTTTCTTTGAACATCTGAATCAGTCTAGGAGACCACATAAACATAATACGGGGACCCAAAATCAAGAAACAATTGCTGGATTATGAAGGTTTTCCATTCAGATGCCACAAATGCCATGAAACAAGACATCTAGCAAAGAATTTCCCTAGATCCTTTCCTTCCTCAACTTACATGAAGAAGTGGTCCGCAAAGGAAGTTAGGGTTCCTCGACAAAAAGAGCCTGCAACTAAACAGGGAATGAATATATATCAACATGACCCGGAAATTCCATAAAAACCTTTAGAACAGGCCGAGGAGATAGCAAGGGCAATTGTCACCCCAGGGACATCTCCTCCACTTCAGAACAAGGCTCAGCCTAAACTCGCGAAATCGTGGGGTATGATTTCATCTCCATTGTTAAATTTAAAGCTTAATGATTTAAGTTTAAAAGATTGCCCACTTCCTGAACCCTGTATTTCACATGACCCTCCCCCGACACCCCCTCTTATCTACTCCACCCCTGTTCTCGAACCCCAAACATTGGCTCCTTCCCCACAACCCTTTCAGGATCCCCCGAATTCATCTGCATCCTTAATTTGCTTCCATATGAGGTCAAGGGACATCCCTGCACTGTTGAATCCGAAATCCCGTTTATGAGGAATGGACTCAAATCCCCCTTTATCCTCAAAAAGCAGGGGAAGAGGAAGGCCCTCTCATCTCTCTATAGCACAAAACAAAGCTATTAGAGACTAGGAGGAAGACAACAAACTCTTTTTGGGGCACTTAGAGCAATGCAAGCCCTGGAGGGGGTTTCCAAATGAAACTTTTATCCTTCAATTGCAGGGGTCTGGAAAGTACTTGGAAAAAACTTGCCATAAAGAGAATGCTAATGGTACACAAACCGAATGTAATTCTCTTTCAGGAAACAATGGGATTGGAATTATAAGTTTCAAATTTTCTTACCACAACCTCTCCTCTTTACACCTTCATAGCACAGAGCGCAAGAGGACACTCTGTGGGGATAGCAATAGGATGGAAAAAGTCCTCCATTAGGTGCACTAACTCTTGGGGTACCAACTTTGGTTTAGGAATCTATATTAGTTGGGCAGAGGCAAACCTAAACCTGACTATCTTGAATATTTATGGGTCTTACAACAACAAAGTAGAGTTCTAGGAACCACTGAAAAAATCTTGCTCATTGAAAAAGGAAAACCTGATCATTGGAGGAGATCTGAACTTTACCTTAGGGGCGCACGAAATCTAGGGTCCAAAGGCAAGAACAAATCCTCTTGCCTCTTTCTTTAACAATTTTCTCCAAACTTTGAAGTTGATTGATCTAGAACCCAAAAAGATAAAACCCACCTGGACAAACAGAAGAGTGGGAGAAAACAGAGTGGCAAAAAGGATAGATAGATTCCTTTTGGCATAATCTCTTTTGGAAAAAGATATCTTGTTCAAACAATGGGTGGAGACAAGAGAAAACTCAGATCATGTGCCCATTTGTCTGGAATTATAGAAGAACCCAAGTAAGCCAGCCAACCCCTTCAAATTTTGTTCTGCCTGGCTAAAAAATGAGGAAGTTACTCAACTCATTCAATCAAATTGGATCCCCTTTCAAACTTAGGAAGGCTCAAGGGCTTCTGTCCATTTCTCACAAAACCTTTCCAGAATAAAGAAGATCCTCAAGGAATGGGCACAGAACAAGAAAATCTTGGACAAACAAGCACTCAACCAGATTGAATTAGATTTGGAAAAGCTACAAAATTCTGATGCGAGTGGCTTTCTCAAAAATGAAGACAACGATAGAATGTTCTCGTTGGAATCTAACCAAAACAAAATCCTAAAGGAGAGGGAGAAGGTTCTAAGGCTAAAAAGTAGAGCCATTTGGATGGAGTGTGGGGATGACAACACCAAATTATTCCAAGCGTTTTCCAAAGGCAGGAAACAACAGAACACTCTTTGGGAACTAAACAAGGCTAACAATGAGACAACAACTTCCTTTGAAGACCTAGCAGAGACAGGAAGGACGTATTTTGAGAACATGTTTAAAGCAGATCAACATGTCACAATTGCCGAGGTAATTCAAATCTCACAATATTTCCCCGAGAGAATCACAGAGGAAGACAACCAGATCTAATGGAAGAAGTCTCAGAAGAGGAACTGAAAGCAATGCTCCATAGTTTTCAAAAAGATAAAATCCCTGGCCCTGATGGTTGGACGGTGGAATTTTTCCTGGCAGCATATGATACCATTGGACCTGATTTGCTACAACTAGTTGAGGAATCAAGAGTAATTGGAATGCTACACCCTCCTTTGAACTCAACTTTTTTAGCACTTATTCCAAAAAAGGACAAGCCAAAAAACCTGGAAGATTTTAGGCCCATCTCATTATGTAATATAACCTACAAGGTGGTCACAAAGACCAGAGCTCAAATATTTAAAATTGTCCTTTCAAAACTCATCTCAAAGGAGCAGTTTGGATTCTTAGCACACAGACAAATTCATGAAGCCATTGGGGTAGCTCAAGAGGGCCTTCACAGTGCAAAAATAAAAAAGACTAAAGGGGATATTCTCAAAATCAACCTCTCCAAGGCTTTTGATAGGGTTAGTTGAACTTACCTCAGACTAATCCTTACTCATCTGGGCTTCAATTACTCATTTATAAAGTGGATATTTGCATGTATATCAACAGCCTCCTTTGTTGTCCTCATTAATGGTGCTATCTCCCATTTTTTCCACTCTGAAAGAGGGCTTCGCCAGGGTTGCCCCCTCTCCCCCCTCCTCTTCCTGCTAGTCGCAGAAGGGCTTAGCAGGGAATTACTAAATGCAAAAAGAAGAGGTCTCTTTGAGGGAATTAAAATTGTAGCAAACTTAAGCATCACCCACCTGCTGTTTGTAGATGATATTCCCATCTTTTGCAATGGCTCCATCAGGGAAGTAGAGCGGCTTTCAGAAATATTGACCCTTTTTAGCAAAGCAACAAGAATGCAAATAAATGTCTAGAAATCCACCATCACCACTTTCAACTAGGAATATGAGTCTTTGAGGGCTTTACTAGACCTCTTTCCTTTCCACCACTACTCTCTGGATGATGGGATAAAATACCTGGGTTTCAGACTTAAGCCAAACAACTACAGAAAGGAGGACTGGAACTGGCTACTAGCAAAACTTGAAATTCGAGTCAACAACTAGTGCAATAGATGGCTTTCAAGAGCATGCATACTAATTCTAGTTAAATCAGTCCTGGAAGCTATACCAGTCTATTGGATGGAACTAGCTTGGATCCCAAAATCAATCCTGAACAAATCAAAGAAAATCTATTCAAACTTCCTATGGACAGGAAACAAAGAACAAAGGGTTATCCCTTGGATCAAATGGGACCCAATTGCTAGACCAAAGGACTTGGGAGGATGGGAACTAAAAAACCCTATACTCTTTTCAAAATCCCTGGCTACCAAAGTAGGATGGAGACTGATCTACACTCATAGCCTTTGGAAAGAAGTAATCATCCAAAAGTACATTGCCCTGATCCCACTCCTGGACTGGATCAGGGATTTCACAAATATTCCAAATGGCTCAATCATCTAGAAAGCTTTATGCAAAGATTTACCTCTTATCTTAGGTGGATTAGCGTGGAAAGTGGGAAATGGAACAAGTGTTAGAGTAGGAGAGGATCCTTGGACAAGAAGCCAACACATTCATCTTCTCCCAAACTAGCTAGTGCATATCTTACATCAAAAAGGTCTCTTTCATATAGACCAAATTGCAGACCCAGCCTCAATAAACCTATGGAATCAAGGATGGATGGGAAGTCAAGAATTGTAAATTCCATATTTATGGTTTGAAGATTGGAACCGTTATATTACTGCCCTACACTCCTCTCATCATCAACTCGCAAACTCTGAGGACAAGTTGGTGTGGGAACATGCAAAACATGGACAGTATACCCCAAGAACAGGCTATCAACAAATCTGCTCACAACATTTTTAGCATGATCAGAAATGGTGGCAAGCTGGCATTTGGAAACAAAATTCCCTCTGAAGTAAAAAATATTTATGTGGTGTTCGCTTGCAAACAGAGTCCCCACATGGGATTTTTTTGCAAAAAAGATCATTAGCTGGTCCTAGGTGGTGCTCCCTCTGCAAAGATAATGAGGAAATCCCATCTCACCTCTTCCTAAGTTGCAGATTTTCCAAACAGGTATGGGAGCATACCCTATCATTATCATCCCTCAATTTTTGTTGGATAGGCCCCTCGTTGGATGATGCCTGAAAATATTGGACCACTTCACCTTCAACACTCAGTTTCGGGAACTACCCCTCATACGTATATGGGGAATTTGGTTAGCAAGGAACAAGGCCATTTTTCTAGAAAAAGCCTCCTCACCAGAAGAAGTAGCAAAACAAGGCTTTGACATCCTTTCCTACTTCCCTCATACAAAAGACCTCTCAGCCCCAAGAAGCATTTCAGAGGAACTGATAGAAAAAGACATCCCTTGGGCCTCCCAAGAAACAAAGTGTGGAGGAGGAGCTACCCTTTTCCTCACTCCTTCTCACCATTATCAAATTCATATGGGATTGGGAAATGAAACCAACACTTTCACAAAACTTTTGGCCTTGAAGCTTCTCCTCTGTTTTTCCATTGAAAAAAACTACAGAAAGATCCAAATCTTTGGGGATTCGCAATTAATTATGAACTGGATGAACAAAACACGGCAATGCAGGAACATATCGCTAGCTGCATTATATGATGAAGCTAACAGACTTCTTTCAAATTTTGATGTCGTTACTTTCAAACATGTCTACAGGGAAAGGAATGTGGATGCATGTAGAATTTCTAAAGCGGGCCTGCACATGGAACCAGGCACTTGGAAATTTCTGGAAACAAAGGAGGCAGAAGTATATGAATTTTTTCATAGACCTTACATAGATCCACTGCCGGGGGTGGGCAGAGCTTAGAATTTTTTGGTTATCAGAACTTGCCTCCTTTCTTCTGGTCAGAGAAAAATCAGAAATCTTTTTTGGGAAATATTATGGCAAAGTAACTATGGGCATTCAAAATGTAGGACTTTTTAGAGATCCTTAAGAATCGAAATGACACAACTCTTTTTTGTCAAAACAAGGAAATTTTTTCTCTTTCAATGCTAGATGTAATAGAGAAAAATCATACATCATTTTTGATGTGAACATTGATGTAATTCTGCTATAGCTGAGACTTTACATGCTCCGTATGTAAATATTTTTTATTAATACAAAAAGCATTTTTTCCTATGAATTTTTTTTTATATTTTACAAACATGTGGATATAATGGTCTAATTGCACGAAACATTTGAAGGAAAAGTCAAATTCTAAAAGTTAAAAACAAAAAATGTCATTTTTCCATATTTTATTTTATGCATACACAGTACACATATTATTTCTCATTTTTGTGAATGCATTTTTCTTTTCTCCATGCAACAATGTAGAAAGAGTGAGGATTATGTTTGATCTTTAAGTAAATGTAATGGGGAATTTAAAAAATAAAATAAAACAAAGTGTAATAAATCAAATAGATATGTTATATTTAATTTCAAGTAATTATAGTGATAATAATGATGAATTATAGTGATAATAATTATGGCATGGTCTTTAACGTTCATTTACATTAAACTTGGTTTATTAAATCTTAAGAGAAAAGACAAGATATATAATATTTTTTTTAAATATTATTATTTTAATCAAAAAGCTTAAAGAGGAGTGCCTCTTGTTCGATATAGTTTTGGAGATCTAGAAGGTTAGAAAAGCCAGTGGCGGAGCAAATATTTTGGAACTAAGACCTAATGTGAGTGAAAGCAAAGAATTCTAAGAGAAAGTGATTTTCATCTTCCACGCTCATAGACATGCATAGATGGAAAATCATTTTAGCCCAATGCGTTTAGGGGTTGTTAAAGCCCAATTTCACTATTAAGCTCATGAGAATTCATTCTAATCTTGGTAATACTAATTTTTTTCTTTGAGCTCGTTAAGATAGAAAGACAATTTTGATCTTCATTATTAGGGTTAATAATATCTTTATAATATCATAATTTAACCTCTAAATATTCCTTTTTACCACATTTTCTTTTTTATTGTAGAGGTAAAATGTTTTAAATGTTATCAATATTTTACAGAGTGGTAGTTTCATCAATCCTCCAATAATTTAACCAAATCGTGGCATCTTTAAGCCATCTATGTTTGAGGAGAAGGTGGTTTTGGTTGGAGTTAAGATGAATTTTAGGAAGTCGGTCGTCCCCTATATTATTTTTTATGTTTTTCTTGTACATTAGATATATAATCATAGCCATGCTGTCAATGGCAGAGACCCTTGCTTCTAAGAGGAGAATAGGATAGGGTGTGTTCTTGTTAATTTTAATATTATACGGAATAAACCACTTTTGGATTTGCTTAATTCTTCTCTAAGATTCTCTGCAAATCTTACATCACTAAGCTTCATAGCCATTAAAAATAAGGAGAGTGACAAGCATTTTAAAGAAGAATTTCATTTTTTCCCACATCACAAGGTTTGTAGATTTATAGTTGTTTTCAAGACTAAAGTAAGCTTTCCACCCTCCATTTCTCCTCTTCTCAATGCTATAGTTCCAGTTGAGTTTGTGATGAAATTCAATTTCTAGATGTTTATAAGAGGTTACTTCCTCAAATATTATATCGTCATAAACAAAATTTTCATAAGTACCCTTATTGGATTTGATAATCATGACTTTTGTTTTGTCATTGTTAATGGTCATGCCCATATTGATGTAGAAATCCTTGAGAATTCACAATTGTTTCTAAAGATAATAGGGGAACCTTGCCATAAGAACGATATCATCAACATAAAGAATAATCATGATGGATATTCTTGCTAGGGTCGTGCCAACGCAGCCTATCTCTTCTAAACAATCTTCTAGCTTATCGATGTAAATGTCGAAACATGTAGGGGAAACAGGACACCCTTGCTCAACTCCAATATTTAAATTAATATCACGTGACCATCTTCAATGCCTTTTAATTTGGAAATCACATTCTCATATTAACCTTATAGTCGCAACCCTCAACTCAAAAGGAACCTTTAACTCTTCCAATCTATTCCGAAGGTTCTTTTTAGGCACTGTATCAATTTTTTTCTAAAGTCCACAAAACATAAAAAAATATTGGATTTATTATTACGACACTCCTATTGAATGATACTAGGCATAACGAGGCGGTCCATGGTTGAGTGATGCCTTCTAAATCCTGCTTGGCCTTTAGCCCATTTTTCTTCATTTTCAAACCATATGCTAATCTTGTTTTCAAGGATAATACTGTATAACTTAGCTAAAAGAGGGATAATCATAAGAGCATGTTAATTTTGTATTGAAAGACATATCTCTAATCATTATTTTTAAAAGTAGTGATAAAAATAACCTCTCTAATTATCATACCATTATGATTATCCCTCTCTTAGCAAAGCTTTATGGTATTATTTTGGATAATAATATCAACATATGACTATAAAGTGAAAGTAAGTGAATTAAAGTTTAGATGAGATTTAGAAGACGTCACTCAAACAAGGACCACCTTGTTATGCTCAGGATCATTACGAAGGAATGTCATAATAATAAATCCAATCGTTTTTGCTACTTTGCAGACTTTAGGAAATCTTTCAACGCGGTCCCTAGAAACAACATGTGGAATAAGTTAGAAGAGCTAAAAGTTCCTCTTGAATTGAGACAATGTCATTATAAGATTTACGATACTGTCATCGCCAAGTTTAAGAGATTGGCATATACATTGATAAGTTGGAAGGTTTTTTATAACTAGTATGCACTGACACGATCTTAGATGGAATTGTCGTCATCCTTCTTCTTTATGCTAATGATATTTTTCTTATGGCAATATGTCCCTTTGATCTTATCAAGCAATTATGAATTCTTAAGGAGTTTTTCTCTAATATGGGTATTGACTGTTAACACTAACAAACCAAATGTTATGATTATTAAGTCCAAGAAGGTCACTTATGCTAATTTTGTATATGACAATAACAACTTGGAGGAAGTTTCTTCGTACAAATATATGGGAATTGATATTCATCGCAAACTCAACTGGAACTATAACATTGTGAAAAGGATTAATGGAGTGTGGGAATCTTATTTTTTTCTTAAAACAATTGTAAATCAACAAACTTTGCAATGTGGGATAAGAATAAGTTCCTCTTTAGAACTCTCATCACTTCTATTATCTTGAATGGCTGTGAAGTTTGGGGTTGCAACATCTCTAGAGAATCCTAGAGAAAGACTGAGCAAATATAGAAGTGATTTATAACATATGACCAAAAAATTAAAAGAAATACACGTTAGCTTATTCTCCTAATAGAAGTGTGTCTTCAGCCCATCGAGAGCATCGCTATGACAAGGTACATGATGTACAAGTACAAGATAAATTACATGGGAGACTAAATACTCCCTAAAATAGCTTTAAAATCTGATCAATACCACATGCGGCTCAAGAGAGGTAGGTATAAAGACAAAATGGTTTGGTTAAACCATTGGGGGATTGACAAAAATGTCACTTTGCAAAATATCAATAACATTAAAAATGTTATTATATCTAAGTTTAAAGAGAAAATGTGGGGCACGAAGGATTTAGAGGTTAAAATGAAGTTAAGATACTTTAAGGAGGTCATTAACCCCAATCTAGAAAACCAAACATCTCTCTCTATTTTAACTAGCTCGAAGAAGAAAACTATTATAGCCAAAATAAAAAATGAACTCACATGAGCTTTGTAGTGAAACATGGCACTAGACTATTCCTAAAATACCGTGAGAGGAAATGATTTTCCATCTCTATAAGACCACTATAAGACTAAGAGCGTTGAGGATTGAATTTTACAATCTTTATTATAATACTAACCTTCCTAACCTTTTAACTTGTCAAAACTATGGTGACCTCGATATACTTAATTTTAATTTTTTTGAGGATAAGAATTTTTTTTTACAACAAACCACATCCTGGTCGGACACCGTCGCTATAACTTCCCATATTACTACATTCTTACATTATATCTATAACAAACATTACCAAAAAAAAAAATACTCCAATAAAATAGGTTTAATTAAAAAATAAAAAATATATAAAAAATAACAAAACTCCACTAAAAATATGTTTAATTAAAAAAAAACGAAATACGAATAAAAAACCAAAATGACCTTTAAAATAATCAAATCCATATTGTTGAATACCACGTTACAATATGTTGATATGTCCATTTTTTCATTACATAAAAGTTGAAAAGTCTCAATCCTCCCATTCCTATTCATTAGCTAACTAAGATGTAAACCCCAATACATAAAAGTTGAAAAGTCTCAACCCTCCCATCCCTATCCATTATCTAACTAAGATAGAATTTGGTTTTATATTTTTATATCTAAATATTTAACACACATACTTTTATTGTTTAAAATTGCTTTTAGCATTTTTGTTATATGTTTTATTTTTTAAGAAAATATTTCTTTCCTTTATATACCTATCTATTAAGGAAAACAAATTTCAAATATTAAAAGTTGCTTTAGCATTTCTGTTATATGTCTTTTTTTTTTTTCAACAAATTTCATTCTTATTTGAGACAATTATATATCTTATTTTAATAAAAAAACAAATTTCATTCCTATTTGAGACAATTGGATACCAAGATGGTATAATATCTATGAATTTTGGTTTTGAAGGCAAGTGTAAGGAATACACATTGCTCAGCTTCAACATTCCCATGTGGGAATAATACAAAGAGACAGGCTACCACGATCACGTGTTGCATAGAACTTTCCCTAGGTAGATAAAGTGCCACATCCCCACATAGACAAAAGGTTATAGCCAACGAAGCTAGCACAATCCCGTGCTTACCAAGAGCTTTCCCAAGGTAGATAAAGTGGCATAAGAAGACCTTTCCCAAGGTAGATAAAGTGACATAACATTCCCCATATATATATAGATAGAGTGCAACAGCCAATGGGAAGTGACTTCCCCATTGTGTTTGTATGACTAGGATCTTCCAACAAGATGCTATTGTCCTACTCATGACGTCATTGTGTTTGTATGACTAGGATCTTCCAACAAGATGCTATTGTCCTTCCTACTCATGACGTCTAACTTGTACATGCATCACCGCCTTCTGAGTTCCTACACGTATTTCTATGGTGTTTCGAAATAAAATTTACAATTATACTTTTTTTCAATATTTTCACTTAATTTTCCAAAAAGGCAAAAGCCAAAACCACCAACAATTGCAAGAAAGTCTTCTAGATGTGGTGCACGCTCCCAAACTTAGCGTGCAGAACCCAATGATCTCCAGATCAGGTTTGCCTCTTTGTTGGTTCTTCTTCTGCAATTGGTCAAAAACAATGTGGAATAGATAAGTTCTTTTTACTCGCCCGTGCATACAATAGTTTTTCTTAAAATAATACTTAAATTCTGAGGCTTTGACCCAATTAGGAATTAAGTCCCTCTTAAATGTGGCAGACTGTCATTTGTCTGGTTGTTGGTCAGCAGAGACTGTCGTCTCTGCTTTGCGTGGCTCGATGGTGGATCTTAGCTCTATAAATATTGGCAGCCCAGCCCAGCCCAGCCCAGCCCAGCCTGTGTTCAGAGACAAAGATTCCTCTTTCGCTTAATTTCTTTTTTATTGCTCACCCCCGCCTGCTGTTGCGAAATCTCGGTGTCTCAAGATTTCTGTCTACGGCGTGAATCTCGACAAACAATTTGTTTATAACATTACTCTCGCGTAATCTCCTCCTCATCCCCCTCCTCCGCTCTGTAACCCAGATTTGTGTCCAAGAATGGAAGAGAGGAGAGGCTCATTTTCGAGTCTGCGGGCATACGGCCTCGCCTTGCTGGAAACGCCCAGAAGGCTTGTCCAACGCATGGTTGCAGTGTCGAGTTGTAAGGAAGAACTAACGCGAGTGAAAGGCCGTTCCGGTGCAGAAATGCAAAGGAGCTTACGCTGGTTCGATTTGTTAGTTCTTGGTATCGGAGGCATGGTTGGGGCTGGCGTCTTCGTCACCACGGGCAATGCCGCCCGAACCCTCGCGGGGCCCAGCATTATCCTTTCTTACGTCATAGCTGGTGTATCCGCTCTTCTTTCTGCCTTTTGCTACACCGAGTTTGCTGTCGCCATGCCCGTTGCAGGGGGTGCTTTCAGTTATCTCAGAATCACATTCGGTAAGTCATTTCTGACACTCACCTTTTACGTCAAAGAAAGAATTGCTCAATTTTTGGTGTTTCTTTGCAGGGGAATTCCCGGCGTATATTACTGGTGCAAATCTGATAATGGAATATGTTGTTTCCAATGCTGCTGTTGCGCGAAGCTTTACTTCGTATTTGGGCTCTGCAATTGGCTTCAAGAATGTCGATAAATGGCGCTTCAAAGTGCATGGCTTGCCGGATGGTTTCAACGAGCTAGATCTTATAGCCGTTGCCCTTATTATTGCGCTTACAATATGTATTTGCTACAGGTTAATTACTATCCTCCCATCTTTGCAAGACTATTATGCCAAGATTATTTTTGGGTTAACTGAGTCTGACATCTAATTTCGATTTCACTGGCAGCACAAAGGAGAGCTCGGCTGTGAACATGGTTCTGACCGCGCTGCATCTAGGATTCATCTTGTTCATCATCGTAATCGGTTATGCCAAGGGAAACATCAAGAACTTGACACAACCTGCTAATCCGACGAACCCGGGTGGTTTCGCACCGTATGGTGCGAATGGGGTGTTCAATGCCGCGGCCATCGTTTACTTCAGCTACATTGGGTACGATGCCGTTTCGACCATGGCAGAAGAAGTTAGATATCCTGCCACAGATATCCCTATTGGGGTCTCCGGTTCTGTCATCATTGTCACCGTGCTCTACTGCCTCATGGCTATGGCGATGTGCACATTAGTCCCATATGATCTGGTACACTCTCTCCAATCTACTTAACGTTTGTTTCCTTTTGCGTTTACGGGCAACGAATATACATTTGAATTTGTGTTCGTGGGCGTGGCCGGCTTTGTGCAGATAAATAAGGATGCCCCATTTTCGATGGCTTTCAAAAACGATCCCAGGTGGGGATGGGTATCAAATGTAGTGGGTGCGGGAGCCAGTTTGGGGATTCTAACGTCGCTCATGGTGGCGATGCTGGGACAGGCACGTTATATGTGTGTCATCGGTCGCTCCCATGTGATACCCGACTGGTTTGCCAAAGTCAATTCCAAGACTAGCACACCCCTTAACGCATCCATTTTTCTCGGTTAGTCTTCGATTCTTATACTTTAACCTTTCCCAATGATATTATATAACAATCCTACTCTTACCCACTCTCGTGTCTTACTTTGTTAGGAATCTGCACTGCGGCGATAGGGCTGTTTACCGATCTGGCAATTTTAATAGACTTGATTTCCATAGGGACGCTCTTTGTGTTCTACATGGTGGCCAACGCTCTCATCTATAAGCGCTATGTGATCATGATCGGGAAGAAAACGAGTCGATGGCCGACGCTGGCATTCCTCTCGGCGTTTTCATTCATCGCCATTGTATTCGCTTCTCTGTGGCAGCTGCAAGAGGACCACGGGTACCCATGGGCTCTTGCCATCTGCGGCCTCGCAGCGATCGTTGTCACATGTGCTTTTTCGGCTCTCGTTCCACAGACCAAGCAACCCCGAGAGTGGGGCGTGCCATTTATGCCCTGGATAGCCGCCGCTTCCATCTTCTTGAACGTGTTCTTGTTGGGTTCTCTGGGCAGGAGATCATACCTGCGATTCTTGATCTTCTCCGTTGTTGCCATAGTTTTCTATTTAGTTTACAGCGTGCATGCAAGCTACGATGCTGAATGTGGGACTGCGGCGTCTGCGTTTTTCCCACCGGCCGCCGCGGAGGATCATGTCATGGAGCTGAGTATATTGCAGACGTCTGAGGATTTAAAAAGTTGTCAATTATCTGGTTGAATTCTCTAATATGGCTCCAGAATCCGAACGTGGCAAAACGTTGAATCTCCAACCAGCTTAGTCGCATGGCCGTCGTATCGTGTGCAAATTGTACATCTAATAAGATCATGTTCAATAGATAATGTCATTTGTAAAACAAACGCACACCATTGTCATTTGTAAAACAATCACACCGTCCCTTTTTGTTTAAACTTTATTAACAACCACAGCAATATTATGACATCCATTTTTAAAGGAAAAGAAAATCACTTGGAAAGAAGACTCAACGGCGAATCAGGGAGATTAACACAAACAGAAAATAACGGCTTCAACTTATCTTTTTATATAAAACTCAAATGAATCACATCATCTTAATATTCGTGTAACATCCTAATTTTTATGTAATAACACACTACTCTGTCCCAACTATTAGGCTGTGGTGAGTATGCTCACTCGCGAGTCGCCCGTTCAAAGAAATTAAATAGTTGCCTTTAAAATACTTGAAAAATAAAAGACGTCCGTTTTTGTTTTCTCGTTCTTAAGAGTTGCTTTTAAACGTCTATTTTTGTTTTTGTTTTCTAGGTTTTCAAAAATATTTAAGAAAGAAATATATTTTACATAAAAATAAATAAATAAAGCTGTCCATTTTTTGTTTTTGTTTTCTGGTTCTTTTTTATTACATCATTAGAGAAAAATATGTATTTTGGGACCAAGTAACCAAAACAAGATAACCTAAACCTAAATTATGATTTAAAAATAAACTTTTCTGTCCACATGGCTTAGATCTTTAGAAAATTAGGGAGAGTTTGTTTGTGAGCATTTAACTAAAATGTTAATGTGGGTTGATAGACTAAACCAATAACATCATAAACTAAGACAAAAAACAAACATATTGTGAAGACCTTTAACGAGCAGAGGAGTCATCTTGCATTTCTCAAGAAGATCACTTACATGCTTCGGTGATGGAGGGACGATGATGGGAAAGCCGATTGAATGGGCCTCCATGCCTCAACATTCTAAGCAAATGTCCAATAGAATTTGTTCCATGTGTGATAGTTGCTCCATGCAAAATCTCAAGTCTACTTCATCCCTTCTCATATCGAAAATCAAATGGATGTCCTCTTCCATCAATTATGGGCAATGAGTTCCCTTACAAGGAGGGCAGAACCAAGCCTCGAAAGGAGGATCCTCCAGAGGGCTTCTAGTGGCTTCTCCATGTAAATATGAACAAAAAATATGAATTGATTGTTAAAGATTACAAAAGACTAAAAGAGAAGCATAAAATGGCAGAACATAGAAAGGGCATAAAGATTGCATGGGAAAAAATGAACTACCTTCTCTATATTAAGGAGCAATATAAGACTACATAACAACAAAACCATAGGTAAATACCATGGATCACATAATACTATGGGTCACTAATTCTACTTAATGTGACCAACTCAACTACTCAACTATCTAACTAATTAATGCACTGTTGATAGTGGTCCGTTGAGATTACAATTCTTAACACCCCCCCTTAATCTCAACTAGGGCAATACTTTCAACACTATTAATGCAAAAATATGCTTGCTTGTCTCAGCTAGGCTTACATTTCAGTGAAAAAATTCAGCTTCACTTTCTTCCTTGAAGTATACTTGGACTTCTTCTTCTTTGTCTTCTGGATCTTGATGCTAAGTAGTTGTTCTTCAGAGTCTTCTTAAGTTGTGAGAAAAAATATGAATATATTTCATCTTTTCTTCGAGAGCATTCACATCTTGGTGTTGCTCATCAATGACAACTACTTCATCATTCTCATTGAATTCTTCATTTGCATGTAGCCACTCTGCATCATTCATTGCTTCTTCAAAAATTGTGGGCTGAGAAGAAACCATAACATATTGTAGATGCTCATCACTAAGAGGAGTTTTCTCATAGATCTCCCTCAAACTTCTGGTTTTCTGGTTTTGGGGTGGACTGTCTGTTGTTCTTTCTTTTGTGCTGCTATCAACTTGTTGTTGCTCATTCTGAGCAACTATTGCAACTTCTATGCTGCTATCAAGTGTCTCTTGCTCAGAGAGACTATCACTTACATCACTGAGTACTGCTACATTGACAAGCTTATTTTCAATGTCAAACATCACTGGATCAACATTGGTTGCCGCATAAACACAATCTTCTTGATCGTCTTCCACTTCAGTGTGGGATTCCTTATGCTTTGCACGACTTGCAACGTCATATTCTTTTACAACTGACTCTTCACTAAATACTTCTTTTAGTATATTCCATGCTGTTTTTGGAGTATCAACTTCTACAATATAATGAAATAGTGAATAGTGTATACTCTCTTGTATGAGACATACGAAAACAACTTCCCTTCTTTCTTTTTGGAACTCCGTCAAAGCTTTAAATGAATTTGGATCTCTAGGATCTTCTTCAACTATGAAATGCCACATATCTTGTAATTTCAACAATATACTTACTTTGACTTCCCATACATCATATTCATCTCCATGAAAGGTCTCCCATAAACCTTCTGGTGTTAAGAGATTTCTTACCTCTTCAATCTCTTCTGGTAGTGTTGATGGTAGCTCCATCATTGATTTTCTTTGATCTTCCAATCTTTTTGTCTCAATCACAACCTCCAATTAGATTGGATCTATGTGTGTGTGTGCTTTCCACTTTGTGAAAAGGCTTACCTAAAAAGAAAAATGGATCATGCCATTGGTGCTGATACCATGTTAAAGATTACAAAAGACTAAAAAAGAAGCAGAAAATGGAAGAACACAGGATGGGCATAAAGATTGCATGAGAAAAAATAAATTACCTTCTCAATATTAAGAAGCAATATTTATAAGACTACATAACAGTAAAAACATAGGTAAATACCATGGGTCACATAATACTATGTGTTATAGTTGATTTTACCACACACGGTTGATCACATATTGATGGCCTTCGATGTCCCTCTGCAGACTCTTTAGACCCCATGGACTCATATTATCCTTTAATGTTCCAAGTTCATCCCTTAAAAACCCTTGTTTATTGTTGTACGTGACTTTTAATCCCATACTTGCGTGTACACACGACTTTTGACCTCAAACCTGCGTACATTAGGATGTGTGCATAAGTCCAATTATTTTTGGCATTTTCCTCATAGGAGTCTGAATAACTTGACTCTTGGCCTTCAAAATGCCTTGAGAACGCTCGAATTCGATCCTCTATTACCCTTTTAGAGTGATATATAAGGAACCCCTTGGATACATTGAAGAAGAGGAATTGAAGAGCAAGTAAACTATAGTCCATTGTTTCCACAATTTGCATATACTTGAGTCTGCTATACTTGAGTCTGCATCCCTTTGTCCCTTTGGAGCACTTTGTGTTCTTCCCAAGCTTTCCTTTGCGTGTGAGCTTGCTATCGAGAGATGGAGGATTGATGTGGTGGAGGCCCAGGTGGAGGACTTAGTTTCTCTGGTTCGTAGACATGCCGACAGAGGTTTTCACTATTGTAATATCTGATTTTATTAATAGAAATATATTTTCCTGTCCAATTATGTGTAATTGAATATGAATATTGAATCCATGGATGTGTTTAATTGTTTATGCATTATTGATTATATATGCTAGAGTAGGTCTAACACAATATTGTATAGCATGCTTTTCTTATTTGCTATTGTTGAGAGCGAATTGCTAATACAAGCATGAATTGGAAAGCTCAACGGGGATCTACTTCAACCGTCCGGAACAAGGGACGATTTGATATCTCTTAGTGTTAGATGTTTGGTTTCTCTTGCATATTGGGAAATATTGATTTCTAGTGTCAAAGCTGTCTGTTTTGGTACACCCCAAGCCATAGGAAGTTTCTCTCCGTAACAGAATTGGCGACCATACTAGGGAGGTTCCTAGTTTTTTCTCTTTGGAGGTTTTTGGTATTCAATGTACTTAAATTGCTCTTGATTTCTTTGTTTCCGTGTCGGGTCTAGGGGCATGTTTTCCCAGTAGGGTTCTGAAGAAGTAAAATTTTGTCATAGCTTGTCTGTTTGCCTTATTTTTATGCCGTTTTCTTCATGTATGCAGGTTTTTATTTCATAGTCGCATATACATGCGGGTTTTCATTGAACAGACGCGTATATATGCTCTTTTACTGAGAACAATCGCATATGCCTTGATTTTGAGCCTTAGTGGGAGGATTAAGTGTTGCTGGGTGATTTTTGATGATTGCTGAGTCTTCTTGGATGCTTATGGAGTTTGTATACACCCTGTGTGTCTGACCAGAGACTTGTTTTAGTTTATTTTTTAAGTTTTGTTCTTGTCATCCATTTATCCATTTTTTGTTTTGAGATTAGTGCATTAGGTCTCTTTTACCTTAGTTCCTTGCTTGGCTGTTGTTTGTGAGTGGTTGCAGGGTCTGGGGGTTGTAGAGTCATTTATTACAAAAAATACAAAAATATTTTTGCTTTTGCATAGTTATGCATCTCTTGCATTTTGCATTGGCACGGTACTTGCATTAGGTTTGCTTACTGTTATTATAGTTAGATTTTCATATAGGAGTGGCTGCACTTACATTTGAAGGAAAAAATTTTCATCTCATGTAGTGGCATACCCTGTTCTTCATTCTACACATTGCACTTGGCATTGCTCGTTAGGTGTGCAAATTTACTTTACTGCCGAGTCATAACTTCATTAGCTGCATGACCATTTACCCTTTGAGTAATCACAGCCAACTAAAATCCACGCTTAATAAAATTAGGGTGCATCAACAAGAATAGGTTTTAGGGTCTTGGAACAGTTCATTATGAGTCAATTCTCCAAGACCACTAAACAAAAAAAGTAGGTGTCTATCCAAGTGAGAGTGTGAAACCCTTGATATAATTAGTGTTTCTCAGGACGCTCCTCTTACACGGGAGTTAAGCATGAGGCAGTGCATGCAATTGTGATTGGGATGAATCCTGGTCACTTTCTGTGAGCACTGGAGATATTTCCAGGATTGTATACGTATCTGGGGGCCTTTGAGGTATTGATTGGTGCACCCTTGGGGTAGCATTTGTGCTTTCAGGCTTCAGGCTTTGCTATCTTTCCCATACGGTCGATCCTGCCTATGACTGTCCACTTGAGAATTGGTTATATTGAGGTGATCTTAGTTTCCTTACCTCGGTTATCAAGGGGGTGTTTGCAGATGTTATTCTGTAGGTGTTTTGGCCAGGTAGGGGTCGGACAACACAGTCGCTACATGCGTTGAAGCTGAGGGCCACTATAATTGGTTACAAACCTCCACTTGTTGTGTATGGGAGTCTCAAGCCTCTCCTAGGCGAGACATACCTGCTTCACTCGGAAGCTCACTTATCCTACCCTTGGTTTGCTTATGATTTGGATTTAGATTTTCTTAGGTGTATTCTTTGTGCACACTAGTTTTCTTAGGGTTGCGTAGCTAAATCGAGTCTTTTATTTTTATTGAGTCATTGTGGATTCAGGTGCGGTACCTCGCCTTTCTCGTCATTTAGTAGGGATTCCTCCTTCCACGTCTCCTCCTCCTTTGGGAGAGAGAGCCAGACAGTCTGGGTGAACTCATTTTCACTTTGATTCACACACTATGGGTGATCACGAGCACGAGATTCCGGATATCCCTGATCTTCCTTGTCATGTATGGGAAGATGAACCTCCTAGCACATACGGGACTCCGATAGGGTCTGGTCATCATTTGGTTGGGCCGTCACATGAATATTTTTCATGATTCATAGAACCCACACACCCTAATCGCCGATATTGGTTTGCAAGCGATGAGATTCACCAGGCATCCGCTAACACTAGCATTATTAGGTATGGCATGCCTGATATTCCCGAGACCTGTCTGACACCTCATGATAGATTGAGTGTTGACCCTAGTGCTGCACCTAAGGGCACATCCATTCCTTTCCATGCGGAGAGGTTTGGTAGCTCTAGTCACATTACACCTTCCATCCCTACGGTGGAGGTTCCTTCACACACACAGCCTAGGCCTAGCACTAGTGTTCCTATTCGGGGACTAGAACCTAGACATGTGAATATTGGGGGCACGAGTTATATTCCTTCACATATTTCATTGTATTCTACACCAATCCCTTTAAATGATTTTTTGACCACGCATCCTCAAGTCGTTGTTACCCTATATTGCGAAGGATGTTTCCACATATGGAGTGCAAAACAAGGACCAAGCTATTTTTAGGGCCCAACAGTTGGAATTGATTTATGCTCAGTCTAGGATCCTTTATGAGATCATACCTAATGCTCCACATTCCAATTTAGACTCCAAGATTAAACCTAGGCCACATGTCGATGGTATTGTTGGCTCTGCAAGTACCAAACCTACGGATTCAGTTACAAAACAAGTGAGCCAGTTATCGCTTAACC
Source organism: Pseudotsuga menziesii (assembly GCA_001517045.1). Classification (NCBI taxonomy): domain Eukaryota; kingdom Viridiplantae; phylum Streptophyta; class Pinopsida; order Pinales; family Pinaceae; genus Pseudotsuga; species Pseudotsuga menziesii. The sequence goes on from LPNX010051214.1 coordinate 421,923, forward strand.
AAACTGCGTTAGGGAAAGCTACAGATTCATCCCTTCCTACCCAGTCGACGGATGTACACTCTATGTAGTCATCGAACCCGAAAGGTAACCAACAACCCAGAAGGAATAAAAAGAAAGGAATAAATAATAATAAGGGTGGGAATATTAATGATAATGCGACTAATGAAAAGAATAATAACAACAATAATAATGTTGGGGGGGACAAGAAGTCTAAGCTGAAGGTTAAGTTTCCTTGCAAGTTCTACGGGAATAACCACCTCACTCACTTGTGCCCTCGTATGGGAGATGCTTCGAAGTTCATAGCACAGGGCCTAGCTATGTTTACAAATCCTTTACCAAATAATCAAAATATGAACTCGAGGACCGTGGATCCTGGCTGTGTGTCTAGTGGAACTCCAAATCTGTCGGATTCCGCTAGTGGCCACAGGTGCATCAACATGGTGAAAGATACTAGTGTTGTGATGCGTGCGAAAGATTATGGTTCGACACAACTAGACCTTGGGAAAGAACTTAATTCACCTGAGAGCTCTTTGCGAATTGAAAATCCTATGGATAAGCTTGAAGTTCTGCCTCACATTCCTAATGGAGTCTTGAAGCGCTCTTGGCACAATCCTAATGCTCGAGCCGCCCAGAAATATTCAATTGTCAAGGATTTGGACCAGAATCCTTGTGCGATGTCCACATTAGAAGTAATTCAGGATTTTCCTTTGCAGAGAAAGGTCTTGTTGTCTACTCTTGGGGTTGGTGATGATATCTCTCCTTCTGTGATAAAATTTGAAACTCATGGAATCCAGCCTCACTTTCCTTACTATGAGTCTCTTTTGATTCACGTAGAGTGTTTGAATAACACCATCATGCATACTGTGATTGATGAAGGCGCTGCCGCTTCCGTGATGTATTTGGCTTGTTGGAAGGGCTTAGGTTCTCCCACGTTGTCTAAATCTACGAACATGTTGACTGCTTTTGATGGAAGATTGTTTCGGCCACACGGTATACTTCCTTCCCTCGAGGTCCAATTTGGGGGGAAGAACTTTGCGATTGAGGTCAAGGTGGTTGATGCGCCCCTTGACTACAATCTTTTGCTAGGTAGGAACTGGATGTACAATATGCAAGTTGTAACCTATTCCCTATTCGAAGTGGTTTGTTTTCCATTGGATGGCAAGATCGTTACTATTGATAAAAAATATTTCCAAAATACGAGTGTAAAAGCATCATCGGGAGCTTCTATTCTGATTATTGATCATTCTCAGCCGGAAACTGAGAATGTGGGTGTGGCTATGTATCCTTCTCTCATGGAAACCTTTAGTTGTCATGGGCCCATTCTTATGATTGGGTGTAGTCTTGGTAGGGATTTGACCTCGTCGAATTTGGTTTCCTTTGGCACTTCTCATATGGAGGATCCTTGGATTCTTCCTTCACCGAGTACTTCGAGTGATAATTCTATACCTGTCAAGACAGACGTGTCGTTTCCTGCAACATTGGTGGCATATCAAGCGAATCTTGATCATGTTGTAGAGCCTAGTCCTTCCTCTTCGCGGACAGAGGAGGAGGACCCTTATGTGCTTCCTGCTTGGGCAGTAGATTCATCTCACTCTTAAGACTGCCTTGATGATGTTTTTCCATCTGATGAAGCTATTCTTGAGGCTATTTATGGGATAGAACAACCTTGGGGAGAGCTGCACCATAGATCATATTTCCTCCCTAAGCTTGATCGGTTAGAGTGTGATGAGTTTAGGGCAGTTCTAAGCGAGAAAGTTGGTAGCCCCATGGTCCCATTAATCTCTCCTAGTTAGATTACTGAAGGGAACATGGCTAACCTGTCACCAATGATTCCTATCAACATTTCTTGTGATCATAGTAAGATTGAGAACGTTTACATTGGGGCGGATTGTTCCCCCAATGAGATTAAAGAGTATATCGATATTTTCAAGGAATCCCGTGATGTTTTTGCTTGGTCATATGAGGATATGCCAGGAAAATACCCTCGCATTGTCGAACACAAAATAAAAACCTATCCGGATGCAAAACTGGTTCGACAACTTTTGCATGCTGTGAATCCTAGAAAAGCACCCGCTATTAAAGAAAAGATAGAGAAACTGCTCAAAGATGGTTTTATCTATCCCATTCCCTTAACGGAGTGGGTTTCAAATCTCATTCCAATGGATAAGAAGCAGGGAGTGATCCGAATATGCATCGATTTCCGTGATTTAAATTGAGCCCGTCCTAAAGATCATTTCCTCACACCATTTATTGATCAAATTTTGGATGAGTGTGTGGGAAGTGAGGTTTTTTCTTTTATGGATAGCTTTTTCGGATATAATCAGATACAGATTAAAATCGAGGACCGACATAAGACTGCGTTTCAATTGTCCTTTGGGAAATTTTGAATATCAAAAGATTCCCTTCGACCTTAAAAATGTCGGAGCTACGTTTCAACGGGCCATGATCTTTTCCTTTCATGATCTCAAAAATATTATTGAAGTGTATTTGGATGATCTAGCTGCTCACTCTCATTTGAGAGGGTGTCATCCTTATAATTTGCGATTAGTTTTCGAAAGATGCTGTCATTATCAAATTCGATTAAATCCTCACAAGTGCATATTTTGTGTGAAGTTTGGTCATTTACTAGGATTCATCATGTCTAAAGAGGGTATTAGAGTCGATCCCTTGAAGGTTGAGGCAATACTTCAATTGTCTCCCCTACGTAACATTCTACATCTTCAATGTTTACAAGGTATGGAGAACTTATTACGAAGGTTCGTAGTCAATTTTGTCAATTTGACTAAACACTTCATGTGTTTGTTGAAGAAAGACACCCCTTTTTACTGGGATGAGTGAGTCCAGGAGTCTTTCGATGCTCTTAAAAATTCCTTGGCATTGGCCCTCGTGTTTGGTCCACCAGACTATATTTGTGACTTTTTTTATTTATGTGGTCGTGTCTCAAGAGACGGTTGGTATGGTATTGGTTCAAGAGGATGAGGATCTCCATGAGCATGTCATATATTATCTGAGCCGAAACCTTAATGATGTGAAACTTCGTTATACCCATGTTGAGAAGCTAGCCTTAGCCACCGTCCATGTGGTTCAATGTTTGAGGCATTACATCCTCCTTCCCCAAACTTTGGTCGTAGCTCACATCAATCCATTTCAGTTCGTCCTCAACAGAAGGATGTTTGGGGGAAAGTATAATAAATGTATTGTGATATTGAAGGAGTTTGATCTTGATTTTGTTTCAACAAAGTCGAAGAAATCATTAATCTTTGTTGATCTCATATCGGATTTCTCCAAATTTGGATGAAGAAGAGGTTCATGAGGATCCTCTTATTGATGAGCATATATTTCTCATCTCAACCGTAGACCCTTAGTATGGAGATATTATTTTTTATTTGCAAACATTGAAGGTTCCTACTCACCTCTCGCGAGATGAGCGATGATGGCTATGTCACGTAGTGAAGAACTAACTCATAGTTGATGATACTTTGTACCACTATGGGGTTGACTCCATTTTACGTCGTTGCTTAACTCATGAGGAGGCTGAGCTCATGCTTAATGATTTCCACAGAGGGGCGTGTGGTGGTCATTTATTTGGGCTTTCTACAACCCAAATTCTTTTACAAGAAGGTTATTTTTTGGCCATCCACCCTTGTTAGGTGTTTGCACGCAATATGTGTTCGCGTCTAGCCCCTTTTCATCCTATTCTTACCTCCAGTCCCTTCACCAAGTGGGGGATTGACTTTATGGATTGTAACCCAACTTCGGTTGGGGGGCACCATCATATTATTGTGGCTGTGGATTATTTCACGAAATAGGTAGAGGCTATTCCCAATATCAAATACGACGGTGAAACAACCATGCATTTCGTATTTAACTAGATTATCACCCAGTTTGGCATTTCGAGGGATCTTGTCATTGACCATGGTTGGCACTTTCAGAACAAAATGATGGAAGAGTTTTCTTCAAAGTTAGGATATAAGCAAGAGCACTCCTCTTCTTATTACCCTCAAGCGAATGGACAGGTTGAAGCAGTGAACAAGTCACTTAAGTCCATTATCCAACGAACCATTACACCAAGAAAGAATAATTGGCATATCATGTTGTATCCTACTTTGTGGGCCTATAGAACCATGGTCAAGACTGCCACCAGCTTTTCTCCCTATCAGCTTGTGCATGGGGTGGATTCAATATTACCGGTTGAATGTGAAATCCCTTCTTTGAAGCTAGCTATAGAGCTTTTACCAGAGACTTCCGCATTGGAAGAACATCTAGTCCACTTGGAGCAGCTTGATGAGCAACGTTGATATGCTTTAGTGGCTCTTGAGGTTAAAAAGCATCGCGTTAAGGTCTAGTACGATAAGTCTGTCCATCCTAGGAGGTTTAGTGAAGGTGACTTGGTCCTTTTGTGGGATCAAGCTAAGGAACCCTCTGGGGCAAGAAAGTTGAACCCGATGTGGCATGGTCCTTATGTGGTTAAGCGTGTATTAGAGAAAGGTGCCTATGAGTTGGTGGATTATGAAGGGACACCCTTGGTGGAGCCTAAAAATGGGCTCTATCTTAAAAAGTACTATGCATGATCTTCATCCAGGGCTGACTTTTTGTATATTATTGTACATTTTTGCATTGCATAGTTATGTCTTCTTATGGTGATCGAGTTTGTTGATTAGCTTTCATTTGTTATGGCAGATGTCAATGGATTCTTCCATTTACATAGGATTCGCTGATGGTGTTTTCCGCCACACTCAAAACTTAGCTTCGGCTGCATGGGTGATATATACTCCTACAGGTCAAGTGTTGTCTTCAGGAGGCGTATGTTTATGACCTTCGTCGAACAATGTTGCTGAATATAGTGTCATGATTGAGTTATTGCGGGATGCCATTTCACATGGTGTTCTTTCTCTTGAGTTACGTCTTGATTCACAGTTAGTGGTCTCACAACTTAATGGGTTGTATCGTATTAGGGATGCAACATTGTTACAAAGATTCTTGCGTGTAAGATTGCTAGAATGACAATTTGAGAGTATAACATACATTCACATTCCAAGAAATTTTAATCAAGTTGTTGATTCATATGCTAACTATGTACTAGATTGGCATTTGTTTCACAGACCATAAGCATTTCACAAACACATTTTACACATGTAAATAGAATAAATAATCAATCATCATAAATATTTTTTCATTAAGTCCAAAAAAGGTGACGTCATAATACATAAGTGTCATATACAAAATTGGGGCTTCCAAGCCACCAAAATATACTACACGGTCATACAAAATATACACCTAGGTCTCTAAGCCTGAGGTGGAGGAGGGTGCTGATCATGGTAGCACACCACGGATCTAGCTAGCCGGGGAAATAATCGAACCCATGCTCGTGGTAGTCCAACCACCTAGCACTACATAGCCTCAGGAAAGTCCTCAACTTGCGCCATGGGAACCCTGTGTGTCAAGCGAATGAATTTTGTGTGAATGCTTTGGAGAGTCTGCTTCGCATCCACACCCATAATCTCATCACCTCTTACCCTCTGTTGATGACGAGGAAATGCTTCTGGCCGTTGTGGTCCCACATCTGCATGTACATGACAGAGTTTCATTATGTGTTGTCACACCAAAACATGTCTTTTCATTTCATATATAAAAAAATACAAAAAAAATTAATAACTCAAAAAACAAAAGTGAGCCAGGATTCATTACCTATGTCTCCATATGCCGATCCTAGTGGTAGGGGCATATCTGGATCTCCGCGGAAGTCTATCCCTGCATAGGGGTAGTCATCTATGTTGATGATCTATCTTTGCCACCAAAGGAAGAAGTTTGTTGGATATGGGTTGGCTACCCTTCCCCCTCCCAGTCTCCGCATGACATGGGCCCAGTGTAGCTGAGCCGAATCCCTGAATCCATGTGGAGCGATGTCAACTCTAGGGCTTAGCCCTGGTACCCTCTCATAAAAGAATGCACTGAGTATACTGTCGAACCCAAAGTTTCGTATCCTGCCCATCCTGCAGTCACTTAGTTGCTGCTTCATGTTTCTTAGCAGCGAGGTACTCCAGTCATATATCATGGGTCACGTGCGCTCTACTACATAGAACATAATTGGCCTTGAGCTTTGGTGGAGTGATGCTAAACCTGCGATCCTGCCTAATGCCAATAGTATGGCTTTCAGCCCTAGGTTCTAAACTACATTTTTTGGGATTTGACTCCCAACCTTCTCTGTATCGGGAAGGCAATACATAGCTATGTATTCCTATATAGTCAGCCTACCTCCTGGCCCACGGGATCGAATTTTCACCATCTCCCCGCGTCGAGACAAACCTGTGATAAAATATATGTCCTCAACCTCAATGTTGAGTGACATCCCATCCAACTGAAAGGTTTCAGAATCTGGATCCCAGTAGTCTACTAGCAGCTGGAGTATCTGTCACGTCCCCAACCCTCCGATCGGTGAAGAGGATGCTACCATGGCGTTAACAATCCAGGCTACCAGCCCCATGAACATGTGCATTCATAAAATTGCTGAAATGCTGGAATAAAATGCTTTGAACTATACATGCATACATGATCATTTATCATACACAGATGCAATTGTTTATCATACACAGTGGAAGAAATCATATGTTCATACAAGCATTCATTAAACATGTTCATCACATTCCTTAACAAAAAATATGGTTGCAGAATTAAAATAGACAAGGTTACTTATCTTATGAAGAACTCATTTCGCAACCAACTACGCCGCTGCAACGTTCCACCCAACCATAGGCCAGCGTGCTCCTTAATCTCTCAGCAGCGCTGCCACCCCCGAGCTGGGCATGATTCTCCAAGGAATAAGGGAACAAGCAGGCTTACACATAGCTAAGGATACACAAAACACAGCCAAGCCAACACAGTTGGGTTTATCAGGCCATCCAGGAGTTGGGAAAGGCTAAATGCTAAGCTGGCGAGCCCATTACAGAGCCAGGAACACCTACACCAGAACTAGCCTGGCTTCTAAGACACCCACACACACCCAACACAAGGAATCAGTCCCTTCTCTACTACACAGTCCCTCAGGCCCTGCATTCCCTTCCAGTGCTATTCAAGGGTTGTGGAGAAGAAATCCATCCCTCTAGCTCTGTCTGTGTGGTTTCCAAACACACCAGGTTTATCAAGAAAACCAATCCCCCATCCCTAATCCCAATACAGTCCGAAGACTAACCATTGCATACATGCAATTAATCAGTTGTTACAACTTAACAGGGAAAACGGCTCCCAAGCGAATTTCAACAGGCCACTGAACGTATCAGTGCACACAATTTACAACATGGGGGAAAACAACAGTCCCAAAACGTATCAGCATACACTACCAACAAACGTGGTGAACAACAACACGTCCAAGGCAATGAATCCACAGGAAGACTTACACAGACCACGCTGGGGAAGAAATTATAGTCTCCCAGCCTGTGCGTGAGTAACAACAACGTAGAACCCACAAATCAGCTGGTGGGGAAAGTATATAGCCACACCATCCGCAAATCCGTAGAGGAAAGGACTGCGTGAGTAAAACTAGGAAAATCCTATGCGTGAGCGTGAGAAACTTCTGCTCCTGCGTGAGGACGAACAGACAATTGTGAGGCATGCATAGTGGAGAGTGCGTGAGTGTTTCAGCACTGTCGTGGAAAGAGTGGAAAGCTCGGAGCGTTCGCTTCCTTTTTCCCAACGTGAGGTTCATTGCTGATGGAGTGTGCGGATGGGAAAGGATGGACAATCCTGCCACCCCCACTTCCAAAACAATAAATGCCCCAACTACTCAGCAACAATTCTTAATGGAGGTGGTTGGGTAAGACAAGGTGGTGACACATGGGTTTTTCCCTCATGGCTCAAGGTTTGACAATTTCCCCACCCTTATCCTTGTGAAAATCATGCCCCTTCTCAATTTAGTTGCCGCGAACGTAGCTGGTCGGGTTATTTAATTAAAGATGCATATTTACATGATGCTAAAACTTAATATGTATGCCGCATGCCCCGATATACCATCGGTGACAAATTTAAATCCAAAACATAGCATAACCAATCAATGGTGGCGCCTTGGCCTTTAGCTCCACACCATGATTATTTACAATATATACATCATATACATCTAGTGCAATGGGGTCAAAACCGGGGTGTTACAGTATCCTTGGCTTGGCTCTTAAGCTTCCAAGGCGCCAAAACTTATACAACCCACAAGCCCTCAACGCTTGTTGAGCCATTAGATCTCCTTGTACTGCCTCTTCAACATCACCATGTTCCCTCTATCTCCATTCTAGCACCATCCTGCACAATTTTTTTTGAGTTTCATCAGTATTTCACTTTGAAAATCACTTTGCGGCCCTATATGAAACTGGTTTTAGAACAACCGCGTATGTACGTGGGTATTGTGGTATTTTTCGTGTATACCCAGCCCTATACGCGAAAAAATACCCGATTTCCGCGTGGGTTGAAACACACATTTTGGGGTGGCCTAAACAAAAAAATTGACCACTAAAATTAAAAAAAATTGCATGAAAGTGAAATAGAAGGGCTTAGGTAATTACCTGGACCAAACATAGAGTGATTTCGCTGGATGATGCTCCAGGAATCAGCTCTTGAAATTCTGGATACAAATGCACTATGGTGGGTGAATTTTCAAAATGGTATGAAAATTTTTAATTTTTCAATATTTTATAGAAAAAGTTTTGAAATTTTTACCCACTTCCTATAGTTTTTTACCGTTTTCGACCATTTTGGACCGTTTGGAATAATATGATGTTGTAGGAGCCCGTTTTGAGGGCAGTTTGACTGAGACTTCAACCCGTTCGTGTCTATTACAGGTATCATGTCTAAACTGGCATATAGGTTAGGATTTAACATCCGCCTGCATTTTGCATGACCTTATGACCGTTTCATCTTAACCTTAGATACGAACCCATTCCATGATGTCACAGAACCTTCTTGCTTCTGTTAGAAGTGGCATTATGTGAATGGTAGATATTTCCCATACATGGGTACCCTAGTTAGATCCCATATTGCATTTGGTGTCCATGCCGACATTTCTCCTTTAGTTTGTGGGAGTCCTTTTAGTCTTGCCATGTCTTTGAGCAAGAGCTTCATACTCCTCTTGAACTTTATGCTGGCCATTTCCCTTGGGACTCCCTTGTATATATCAAGTTGTAATTGCATTTTCATGAGATTTTTCTCGCCTTCTTGAGCTTTATGCCGACTCCCTGACTTTGAGTTATTGGCCATATAGCCCGAGCTTGTCTCATGTCTAGCCAAGCATAGATTTTTTATATATCTTTTGCTACTTGATCATCCATTTTATTCCCTAGATAGCCGCCGCTTCCATCTTCTTGAACATGTTCTTGTTGGGTTCTCTAGGAAGGAGATCTTATCTTGATCTTCTCCATTGTTGCCATAGTTTTCTATTTAGTTTACAGCATGCATGCAAGCTATGATGTCAAATGTGGGGTTGCGCTTTTCCCACCGGCCGCTGCGGAGGATCATGTCATGGAGCTGAGTATATCGCGGATGTTGAGGATTTAAAAAGTTGTCAATTATCCGGTTGAATTCAATAATATGGCTCCACAATCCGAACATTGCAAAATGTTGAATCTCCAACCAGATTAGTCACATGGCCGTCATATCGTGTGCATATTGTACATCTAATAAGATCATGTTCAATAGATAATGTCATTTGTAAAACAAACACACCATCCCTTTTTGTTTAACAACCATGACAATATTATGACATCCATTTTTAAAGGAAAAGATAATCACTTGGAAAGAGAAGTCAAGGGGTAGATCAAGTAGATTAACACAAACAGAAAATAATGGCTTCAACTTATCTTTTTATATAAAACTAAAATGAATCACATCATCTTAATATTCATGTAACATCTTAATTTTTATGTAATAACACACTACTTTGTCCCAACTATTAACCAACTGGGGCTATGGTGAGTATGCCCACTCACCCATTCAAATAAATTAAATAGTTTCGTTTAAAATAATTAAAAAATAAAAGACGTCCGTTTTTGTTTTCTCGTTCTTAAGAGTTGCTTTTAAAAAAAAAAATGCCCTTTTTGTTTTTGTTTTCTAGGTTTTCAAAAATATTTAAGAAAGAAATACATTCTTACATAAAAATAAATAAATAAAGCTGTCCATTTTTTGTTTTTGTTTTCTAGTTTTTTTATTACATTATTAGAGAAAAATATGTATTTTGGGCCCAAGTAACCAAAACAAGGTAACCCAAACCTAAATTATGATTTGAAAATATTTTTTTTTTTGTCCACATGGATTAGATCTTTAGAAAATTTAGGAGAATTTGTTTGTCAACATTTAACCAAAATGTTAATGTGGGCCGATAGACTAAACCAATAACATAACAAATTAAGACAAAAAACAAACATATTGTGAAGACTTATAACGAGCACATAAGTCATCTTGCATTTATCAAGAAGTTCACTTACATGCTTAGGTGATGGAGGGACGATGATGGGAAAGTCGATTGAATGGGACTCCGTGCCTCAACATTCTAAGCAGATGTCCAATAGAATTTGTTGCATGTGTGTTAGTTTCTCCATGCAAAATATAAAGTCTAATTCATCCATTCTCATATTGAAAATCAAATGGATGTCCTCTTGCATCAGTTATAGGAAATCAGTTCCCTTATAAGGAGGGCAGAACCAAGCCTGGGAAGGAGGAGCCTTCACAAGGCTTCTAGTGGCTTCTCCATGTCAATATGAACAAAAGATATGAATTGATTGTTAAAGATTACAAAATACTAAAAGAGAAGCATAAAATGGTAGAACACAGAATGGGCATAATGATTACATGGGAAAAAATGAATTACCTTCTCAATATTAAGGAGCAGTATAAGACTACATAACAACAAAACCATAGGTAAATACCATGGATCACATAATACTATGGGTCACTAATTCTACTTAATGTGACTAACTCAACTACTCAACTAACTAAGTAATGCACTATTGATAGTGGTCCGTTGAGATTACAATTCTAAACACACCCCCTTAATCTCAACTAGGACAATACTTTCAACACTATCAATGCAAAAATATGCCTGTTGGTCTATGTCTCAGCTAGGATTACATTTCAGTCAAAAACTTCAGCTTCTCTTTCTTCCTTGAAGTGTACTTGGACTTATTCTTCTTTGTCTTCTGGATCTTGATGCTAAGTAGTTGTTCCTCAGAGTCTTCTTAAGATTTTGGAACATAGTACAAGTCTTCTTCTTATGTTTCAACATGATTTTTCTGGTTGTCATCTTTACCTGCACACTGAAATTTTTTGTCAGAAAAAATATGAATATATTTCATCTTTTCTTCGAGAGCATTCACATCTTTATGTTTCTCATCAATGACAGCTACTTCATCATTCTCATTGACTTCTTCATTTGCATGTAGCCACTCTGCATCATTCATTGCTTCTTCAAAAATTGTGGGCCGAGAAGAAACCATAACATACTGTAGATGCTCATCACTAACAGGAGTTTTCTCATAGATCTCCCTCAAACTTCTGGTTTTCTAGTTTTGGCCAGGTGGACTGTCTGTTGTTGTTTATTTTGTGCTGCTACCAACTGGTTGTTGCTCATTCTGAGCAACTATTGCAGCTTCTATGCTACTATCAACTGTCTCTTGCTCAGAGAGACTATCACTTACATCATTGAAAACTGCTACATTGACAAGATTATTTTCAATGTCAAACATCACTGGATCAACATTGGTTGCAGCATAAACACAATCTTCTTGACTGTCTTTCACTTCAGTGTGGGATTCCTTATGCTTTGCACGACTTGCAAAGTCATCTTCTTCTACAACTGAATCTTCACTAAATACTTCTTTTAGTATATTCCATGCTCTTTTTGGAGTATCAACTTCTATAATATAACGAAATAGTGAATAGTCTATATTGTCTTGTATTATACATATGACAACAACTTCCCTTGTTTCTTTTTGGAACTCCGTCAAAGCTTTAAATGAATTTGGATCTCTAGGATCTTCCTCAACTATGAAATGCCACATATCTTGTAATTTCAACAATATACTTAATTTGACTTCCCATACATCATATTCATCTCCATGAAAGGTCTACCATAAACCTTCTGGTGTTAGGATATTTCTTACCTCTTCAATCTCTTCTGGTAGTGCTTATGGTAGCTCCATCGTTGATTTTCTTTGATCTTCCAATATTTTTGTCTCGATCACAACCTCCAATTAGATCGGATCTATGTGTGTCTATGCTTTCCACTTTGTGAAAAGGGTTACCCAAAAAGAAAAATGGATCAGGCCATTGGCACTGATACCATGTTAAAGATTACAAAAGACTAAAAGAGAAGCAAAAAATGCAGAACACAGAATGGGCATAAAGATTGCATGGGAAAAACTGATTTACCTTGTCAATATTAAGAAGCACTATTTATAAGACTACATAACAGTAAAACCATAGGTAAATACCATGGGTCACATAATACTATGTGTTATAGCTGATTTTACCACACACCATCGATCACATATTGATGGCCTTCCCTGTCCCTCTGCAGACTCTTTAGACCCCATGGACTCATATTATCCTTTGATGTTTCAAGTTCATCCCTTAAAAATCTATGTTTATTGTTGTACACGACTTTTAATCCCATACTTGTGTGTACACGATATTTTTGACCTCAAACCTGAGTACATTGGGATGTGTGCATAAGTCCAAATATTTTTGGATTTTTCCTCATAGGAGTTGAAATAACTTGAGTCTTAGCCTTCGAAATTCCTTGAAAACGCTTGGATTCGACTCTCCATTACCCTTTTGGAGTGCTATATAAGGAACCCCTTTGATACATTGAAGAAGAGGAATTGAAGAGTAAGTAAACTATAGTCCATTGTTGCCACAGTTTGCCTATACTCTAGTATGCATCCCTTTGTCCCTTTGGAGCACTTTGTGTTCTTCCCAAACTTTCCTTTTCTTGTGAGCTTGCTGTCGAGAGATGGAGGATTGAGGTGGTGGAGGCCCAGGTGGAGGACTCAGTTTCTCCGATTCGTAGACGTGCCGATAGAGGTTGTCACTATTGTAATCTCTGATTTTATTAATAGAAATATCTTTTCCTGTCCAATTATGTGCAATTGAATATGAATATTGAATCCANATTATATATGCTAGAGTAGGTCTAACACAATGTTATATAGCATGCTTGTCTTTTTTGATGTTGTTGAGAGATAATTGCTAATACAAGAATGAATTGGAAAGCTCAACGATGATCTATTCAACCGTCCAGAACAAGGTACAATTTGATATCCCTTAGTGTTAGCTATTTGGTTTCTCTTGCATATTGGGAAAGATTGATTTCTAGTGTCAAATTTGTCTGTTGTGGTACACCCCAAGCCATAGGAAGTTTCTCTCCATAACACAATGGGTCACTAATTCTACTTAATGTGACCAAATCAACTACTCAACTAACTAACTAATTAATGTACTATTGATAGGGGTGTGTTGAGATTACAATTCTTATCATTGATTACCTTCCTGTGAATTGGGAAAGGTGACTAATTTTGAAGGGTTAAAGTGAGGGGACATGCATGTCTCTTACTTCCGATACTACTCGACAACTCCATGGATTATGAGTTTCTTCCTGTGACTGAGTGATTTTAGGCAACTTCATATTCGTTTGCAGGATCAAATTTTCCACTTGCATCCTCCCCTTTCCTGACAATGAAGTCATACCTCTCTTCTATTAAAGAAAGAAAAGACGAAGAAAAGATGGTGGAACACCAATGGGCATATTGATTTCTTGGGAAATGGAATTACCTTCTCAATATTAAGAAACAATATTTATAAGACTACATAACAACAAAACCATAGGTAAATACCATGGGTCATCAAATACTATGGGTCACTAATTCTATGTAATGTGACTAACTCAACTACTCAACTACTCAACTAACTAACTAATTAATGCATTATTGATAGTGGTCTATTGAGATTACAATTCTTAACACACCCCCTTAATCTCTACTAGGACAATACTTTCAGCACTATCAATGCAAAAAGATGACTGTTGGTCTATGTCTCATCTAGGCTTACATTTCATTCAAAAAATTTAGCTTCACTTTCCTTCTTGAAGTGTACTTGGACTTCGTCTTCTTTGTCTTATGGATCTTGATGCTAAGTAGTTGTTATTATTCAACTTCTGGATCATAGTGCAATTCTTCTTCGTCTTCTTCTGTTTCAATACGATTTTTTTGGTTGTCATCTTTACCTGTAGAGTGAAAATCTTTGTTTGAAAAAATATGAATATATTTAAGCTCTTCTTGGAGAGAATTCACATCTTCGTGCTTTTCATCAGTGGCAACTACTTCATCATTGAATTCATCATGTGCATGTACCCATTGTGCATCCATAATTTCATATTAAAAAAATGTGGGCTGAGAAGAAAACAAAGCATACTGTAGATGCTCATCACTAACATGAGTATCCTTGCAGATCTCCCTTAAACTTCTGGTTTTCTGGTTTTGGGGTGGACTATGTGTTGTTGTTTATTTTGTGTTGCTATCAACTGTCTATTGCTCATTCTCAGAAATTGTTGCAGCTTCTATGCTGTTATCAATTGTCTCTTGCTCAAAGAGACTATCACTCACATCACCGAACATGGCTACATTAACAGTTTGATTTCATTGTCATCAACAAACATGACTGGATCAACAATTTTTTTTGTGCTTACATGATCACTAACTACCTCATACTCAATGTCTTCTTGACTATCTTCCACTTCAGTGTGGGATTCCTAGTGCTTTGCGTGACTCGCAAAGTCATCTTCTTCTACAACTGGTTCTTCACAAAATACTTATTTCAGTATATTCCATGCTCTTTTTGGAGTATCAGCTTCTACAATATAATGAATTAGTGAATAGTCTATACTGTATTTTATGAGACATAAAGCAACAACTTGCCTTCTTTCTTTTCAGAACTCAGTCAAATCCTTAAATGAATCTGGATCTCTAGGATCTTATTCATTTATGAAATGCCACAAATCTTGTAATTTTAACAAATTACTTACTTTGACTGCCCATACATCATAATCATCTCCATCAGACATTTTCCATAATCCTTCTGGGCTTAAGAGATTTCTTACCTCTTCAATCTCTTGCGCTTTCCACTTTGTGAAAAGGATTACCCAAAAACAAAAAGAAATGGACTAGGCCATATGCTCTGATACCATGTTAAAGAAAGCAAAGAAGCATAAAAGATGGTGGAACACCAGTGTGCATATTGATTGCTTGGGCAATGGAATTACCTTCTCAATATTAAGCAGCAGTATTTATAATACTACATAACAACAAACCATAGGTAAATACCATGGGTCACTAATTCTATGTAATGTGACAAACTCAACTACTCAACTAACTAATTAATGCATTATTAATAGCAGATCGTTGAGATTACAATTATTAACACCTTCTCGCTTCCATCCACTCTTTAGTTGATGGAATCACAGTGTCAACCCTTTCTTCCGAAGTACAATACTTCATCATTTCCCCTTGAGTGTCCTCACGTGTGGACCGAGCCTCAGAAGTGTTCTCCTCTTCTTAGTTGTTAGCTATCTCTCTATTGAGAGACCATGCTCCACGATAAGGTATCCCGCTTTCTCTGTAGTGCATTCTTAGAATGCGACTAAACACCAAGACTATTACATAGAGGGCCAAATGAGTTCCCCTATCTTCCAATTGAACAAAATATGTTTCCCATAATTCCCTGAGAATGCCATAAATGTGATTAGGCCCTCGATTCCATGCTCTCCTAGAATCATAATGGAGGTACATGTACTGCCATAATTTTGAAATTGAATGAGTGATCTAATCGGTCTCTGCCCCAAATCCTTCCCATGCTGAAGGTATTGTCAATCCACATATTGATCTAGGTGAAAGGACTCCCCTCCTTTATTTCCCCAACCTTCTTGAATGCAATGCAATGCCAAGTGTCAATGTAGCTGGAATGGATGCATGTTGTGCTATCCATGGAGTTATTGTGATGGAACACCACCTGGGGAGCTCATTCTTCCAATTAGGATTAATATCAAATTAGTGTTAGTAACATGAAATTAAAACTTATAGCTAACTAGGGTTGCTTAGCTGTAATGTCTTTGTACTTTTAAGTCCATTTTTTTTTGGTCTCATTCTTCATTATCATTCTTCACCAAGGAAGGAATATACTAACCGTTGGTTAGTCAAACTGCATTAATTTGCTTTTGACCAAAAAGTTTTACAATGCTTTGTAATATTTGGTACAATTTAATATTAATCATAATATTTTGAAAAATCAAATAAATTTAATAATTTTTAAAATATATTATTTTTAATTTTCTAATTGATTTAGTACAAATCAGATGGCACATAATTCCCTCATGGAATGATTTTTTAATCAAAATTTAAAAATAAATAAAAATAATATATATTATTAAAATTCATAATTATTAACATGTTAGTTATTACATTAAATGTAACTAATAACTCGTGACTTTCTACATTGTCTAAAAACATTGAAATGACACCTCATGTCATTTATTATATTCATTTACTAGCATATTTCCGGGGGAGAAAGACAAGAACTGGCGATGCACTATTGAACAGTGCTCCAAAGTGTCAAGGTTGACGACTAGCATAAATTTTCTCGGGGAGGTATAAGAGAATGGGTGGGGAATTATTGAACAGTGATTCGACGACAAGGCAATTTCTATCGCTCAAGATCAAACTGTCGATGTTCTTCTCACCGTCAACCACACTGCTCTATGTTGCGGTTTATTCATATTTTCTTTGTAGTAACATCTGTCAGAACTCCTAGTTCTCTCTTCTCCTCACCAATTTTCAAATAGTGCACTTGGCCTTCACTTTGCTCACCTACGTTACTCTTCTCGCATTACACTTCACCATGAGGGAAAGATGAAATGGAATGGGCTTGTTGCTCTTCGACACCCTCTTCAATGCTACGCTTCTCCTAAAGATGTAGAAACAACAACTTGCCAAACACCCAACACAACAACAATAACCGAAAGTAGTTGTGAGAATGAAACTTGATCTTCTCCTCTGTTATTGCCAGAAGCAGATTTATTTCTAGCACTCTGCGAAAGTGGGGTTGGGATTAGGGACTTGTCTCGTATGGTTCACAACTACGGTAACAATTGTGAGAGATCAGACTACATACAGAGTATAAAAAAATTGAGTGGAGAGATATATTATTGAATGCTTATCAAATTCATCTTATAAGCAACTTTCTATCTATAAAATACATTTCCAAATAGAATTTGACATTTTTTAATGAAGTTAATTGATCCCATTTTCATTTCATTCAGTAAAAGTGATTAATAGGTGAAATTATGGCTATCAACTTGGTAAAATCGGCTCAATTATATATATAGTTTTCTATAGTTTCTTTGCTCTCCAAATTCTCCTCCTTCAATTTATCCAAGAGGCTCAATATATAGAACTCCAAATAGGCAATGGAGGGTTGAGTCCGAGCGTTGTCAAGGCATATAGAAGGCCGAGAGTCAAGTTATTCAAGACTCTATGAGGAAAACTCCAAAAACTTTTGTCTTCATGCACATTTCTCGATGTATGCGGGAATTAGCTGAAAAGCTGCGTGTACATGCATATATTGCTTTAAAAGTCGTGTATACACATAAACAAGTGTTTTGGGGGATTTTCTTGGAACATCAAAGTATAATTTGAGCAAAGGGGGTCCAAGGAGTCTGTAGAGGGACATGGAAGGCCATAAAGATGTGATCTACCAAGTGTGGTAAAATCAACTATAACAGATGCCCCCAATGTGTGAGGTCAGAGGGGTAACATGATGGCCAAAATACATTATATCCATCTCAGAAGTGGAGTAATGAAGACCCAGGTGGAAGAACCAACTACTCATCTGTACAATACAATGATAAATCTCTGCATATGATTGCAAATATACATATAGCAGTCCCAGATACATAAGAGTGAAATGGCCATGAATAGGAATGATATACAAATGTCATGTGTGGTCATCGCCATGTACAATATATGATGGACAAGATCTCCATAATGGATGAAGATATCTAATAATATATTGGAATCTGGTCATGAGAGATGACATCTCATAAATACTAGCACGATCAAAGAGGTAGCATATGTGGAATGCCACCAATCTTGGAGATTTTCTATGCAAACCGCTACGAGTACATGTCCCATCACGCAAATAAAGGTGTCGAGGTCGAACATGATGGTCCATCATCTGATTACCGATCATTGATGTATATTGTTAATAGACGTGAGATATCCCACCGATAATGATAATGGGAATCAAGGTACATAGTGCAATCTACAAGTGTGAATAGATATGTTGAGGTTGAACATTTGGAAGAATCCATCGATCAGGGGACATTGATGTATTCCCAAAACTGTTGATGGTGAGAGAACCTACCATTGATGACTGTAAGTCTCAAGAAACTCAAATGGACTTTAGATTCCTATTCCAGAATAAATTATCTGAAGTCGATTGAATGGAATCCGTTGGAAGGAGGGCATTAGGGAATCCCCAAAACCAACACGAGGTACTCAACAACACTGGATAATGTGGAAGAACTCAAACAAACAATATGTGTATGAACCAGTAACTGTACTGGGAATGACCGACATGCAAAGTCAAGATAACTGAGGAATGGCCGACTTAGGCTAAACTTTCTTCGAACAAGAGCATAAGGTGAATGGTGACTGAAGATAGGAAGCACAAACTCAATATGCAAACTGGGACATCTTTGCGACATAGGAGGCATCAACAGAGGCTCCATAGGGACGACTGGAAGCATAAGCAGTCGGTGGAGAAAACTCAGAGTAACAAGCACAAATCCTAAAGTCATACTAACAACCCAACCAATGGATGTGATATACAGTGCTTTGTTTGAAGGTGACACGACTCGATAGCTGCCAAAGATAATATCATTTCCCATTCGAGTTTTTATGTTTTTTTATTTTTTTGGACTTTTTCAGATTTGAAAAGCTTGAAAAAGAATAAAAGTGCTTATAGTATACAACTAGGAGGATACCTGTGTCACTGGAAAGCAAACTAGTTCCAAGCAGTGGAACATACCTATGCTCAATGCAAGGAAGCATGTGCAGGATAAGGACACTCGGGGGAAGGTCTCCTCTCGGTAAGGGATGATCAAGATGCAAGGATATGTAAAAGGCTCTGCTTGGTTAGGATCGAGACAAGATTGAGCTACATGGCTTATAAATCTGAAGCAAGGAGCTGACATAAAGCTTAATCAGGCAAGCAAAACACATGAAATGAAATTACAACTTGATATACAAGGGAGTCCCTATGGGAAACGACCAGCATAAAGTTCAAGAGGAGTATGAAACTCTTGCTCAAGGACATGGTGGGACTACAAGTGACTCCCAAACCTAAAGGAGAAATCTCAGCATGGGTACCAAATTGCATAACGAGATCTAACTAGGGCACCCATGTATAGGAAAATCTACCACTTACATATATGATGTCACTTCTAATAGTAGTAGGAAGGTTCCATGACAATACGAAGTGGGTTCGTACCTAGAGTCAAGGTGAAATGGTCATAAGGAAATGCATAATGCAAGTGGATATGGAGTCCTAACGTATATTCTAGCTCAAAATTATACCTATAATACATATGAACATGTCAAAGTATCGGTCAAAGTACGCTCAAATCAGGTCCCTACAAAACATCATTAGGCCAAACAATCCAAAATAGTTTAGGGCCCAAATTATAGAGAGGTGGGTAAAAATTTCAATTTTTTTTTCTATAAAATAGTAAAAAATTGATTTTTACCATACCATTTGGAATTTTTACCACACATAGTGCTTTTGACCCACAGAATTGAAACGCTGATTCCGCGAGCTACGATCCACGAAATGAAGAACCGTCTAGATCAGGTAATTCTTCATGCCATCCTCTTTCATTTTAATGCTTTTATTTTAACTTTCAGTGGTTTATTTTTATTTATGGAGCACCCTAACATTGGCGTTTTTGACCCACGCAGAAATCACTCGATTTCTGCGTATAGGGCCTAATATACGCAGAAAATCTTTCGATTTCCATGTGTATACACAACTGTTTGAGGAACAATCACGTGCAAGGCCGCATTTACCAATTTTTAAGGTGAAAACTCATGAAGTAGGATGGTTCTGGAATGGTGTGAATGCGAGCATGACGATGTGGAAAGGGTTGTACAAGGTGATATAATGGACCAACAAGCTTTGAGGGTGTGCGGATTATATAAATTCTGGTGTCTTGGTAGCTTAAGAGTCGAGCCAAGACTACTCCAAATGCTGGTGGACTACTAGGATCGGGATACAGAAACCTTCCAGATCGACGGGATGCCTCTAAGCCTTGAGGTTGAGGATATTTACTTTATTAGTGGACTATCCTGCATAGGGGAGGTAGTCAAGCTATGATCTCGTGGGGTTGGAGGTGGCCTCACAATTGAGGAGTATATTACAGTTTATTGCCTCCCGAACACAGAAAAGTTTGGGAGTCAGATCCCAACGAAATCGATCCAGAACCTTGGCCTTAAGGCCATACTACTAGCACTAGGAAGGATTGCAAGATTGACATCCCTCCATCAAGCTTTCAGGACATTGATGTCCTATGCAGTGGAATGCATGAGGCCCACCATCTATGACTGGAGTACCTCACTGTTAGGTAACATGAAACAACAGTTGTCAGACTACAAGATGGATAGAACATGAAACTTTGGTTTTGCATGCATATTGAGTACATTCTCCTTTGAGCACATACCGAGGCTAATTCCAAGAGTGGAGATCACTCCTCATGGTTCTCGGGATCCAGCTCAGCTGTGCTAGGAAAATGTGATGCGGAGGCTAGGAGGAGGGCAAGTGGCCATGCCCTACCCAATCTACTTTTTCCACTAGTGGCACAGGAAGATCATAGCTATAGACAACTACCCCTATGAGGGGATAGAATTCTGTGGTGATCCTGACTTTTCCTATTCCACAGGGATCCACATACGGTGACATAGGTAACAATCTCGACTCTATTTTGTTTTTGAAATATTTAATTTTTTTTGTGTTTTTTTTATATAGTGAAATAAAAAATACATGTTTTGTGTCGTGACATATATTGAGACTGGTCATGTATACGCATATGTTGGACCTAGACGGCTAGACAACTTCCCTTGACATCATTGAGGGGGAAGAGGTGATGATATCATAGGTGTGGATGCAGAGCGCACACTCCAAAACATCCATACAAAATTTGTCCGACTGACACATAGGGTGCCCATGGCACAAGTAGAGGACTTTCTTGAGGCCATGCAGCGACAGGTGGTGGGTGTACCATGCGCATGGGTTCGATTATTCAAACGACTAGCTAGAGTTGTCATGTGTTATTGTGATAAGAATCCCTCTCCACAGGATTAAAGGCCTAGATGTACTTTTTTGTTTTATTGACCGTGTAGTATATTTTGGTGGCTCGAAAGCCCCATTTTTGTATCATGACATTATGTATTATGACACCAATTTTTGAACTATATTTTGAATGAAAAAAGACTTATGATGATTGGTTATTTATATTTACATATGTGAATGTGATGTGAATGCTTCATTGTCTGTGTATCAAATTCCAATCTAGTACATAATTTGCCTATGAATCAACAACATGATTGTAATTTCTTGAAATGTGAATGTATGTAATGTTCTCAAATTTTCGTTCTAACAACCCTACTCTCAATAATATTCGTAGTAAAGTCGGATCTCTAACACGATACACGCCATTTAACTGTAAGACCACTAACTACGAGTCAAGTCATACATCAAGAGATCAAATACCATGAGAGATGGCATTGTGTAATAACTCAATCACGACACTATATTCAACAATATTGTTCGATGAAGGCCGAAGACATACACCTCCTGAAGACAAAACTTGACTTGTAGGAGTATAAATCACCCAAGTAGCCGAAGCTGAGTTTTGGGTGTGGAAGTTGGCACTGTCAGCATATCCTACATATACCGAAGACTCTGTCGACATCTTCCATAAGAAACGAAAGCAAGTCAACAAACTCGATCACCACAAGAAGACCAAAACTAAACTATGCAACTGTATAATAATATACAAATTCTCAGTCTCGAATGAGAATTACGCATAGTATCTTTGAGATAGATCACATTTCTAGGCTCCGCTAAGGCTGTCCCCTCATAATCTACTAGCTCATAAGCACCTTTCTCTAACACTCGCTTGACCACATAAGGCCCATGCCACATGGGTTTGAACTTTCTTGCCCCTAATGGTTCACTAGATTGGTCATACAAGAGGACCAAGTCACCTTCAATAAAATTCCAGGGACAGATAGGCTTATCGTACTGGGATTTAACGCTACGCTTGTTCACCTCAAGAGCCGCCAAGGCATCTCAATGCTACTCATCAAGTTTCTCTAAGCGGACCAGACATTCTTCTAATGCAAAAGTCTCTAGAAAAAGTTCCATGGCTAGCTTCAAAGAAGGGATTTCGCATTCAATCGGTAAAATCGACTGCACCCCATGCACTAGCTGATATGGAGAAAAACCAGTGGCAGTCTTCACTGCTGTTCAGTAGGCCCACAAAGCAGGATATAAGATGCTATGCCAATTGGAATTGCTTTCTGTGATGGTTCTTTGGAGAATGGACTTATTCACAGGTTCAACCTATCCATTCGATTGAGGATAGTAAGAAGAGGAATGCTCTTGCTTATGGGTGATTCCATGAAGGTGGGTAACACTTTTTGGCCAAATTTGGCGATGAAAACCTGATTTTTTACTCATGTTCTAGATAGAAGCCCTCGAAACACATATATGCCATGTGAATTTCGACTTGCAATAAAAAAACAAATTGTAGAATATTATGTTTCCTTCCCAATGATATTTTTTTTTTTAAATATTTCGATGTCATTTAATGTGTGAAATTTTGCATTTAATGAATTGTGTGATCTTTAAAATTCGAAGAAGTAAATAAGTGGCTCATGTCCATCCCCAATAATTCAATCTTACATAAATAATTTAAAAAAAAATATATACGATCATGATCTACACAAAATGTATTGTGGTCTGCATATTTTTTTGTTAATTTATTTCGCAATATACAGTTATTTATTATTTTTCGAAAGTGACCACATCTGATTTCAACATCATTTTATACACGTGTGTCCATCCCAGCTTTATTTTCACTGTTTTAAAAAATTGAAAAACCAAAAATACCCTTTTGAAGACGATGCGTCGATGTGTGGGATGTATATTTTTCTGAAATTTTTGGATGTGTATTTTTTACCCTACGGATTTTTCTTTGAGCTGCTTCGAAGTTGTTGTCAGGTTTTCTAAGTGTAAGTTTTAGAACTAATTTAAAAAAAAAAAACCATATGAATGTCAAAACGCATGCATGATACCTTAATGGATAGAGGATTCGGTGATGAATCTATCGGTATGAACTCCGCTTAGTTGTGTGCAATGAATGGCAGCATTTACACCCCTAGAAGACACAAAGAAACATTGATTTTCTTGTAAGAGGGATGAATTTCTGTTTTTCAGGCCCTCGATCGAGGTTTTAAAAAACCTTGATCGAGGTTTTAACCAAAGCTCGATTGAGGGTTTATTAATCCTCGATCGAGAAAATTATAAATAGCTCGATCAAGCTAATACCTCGATCGAGGTCTAGTTTTTGTTAAAAAATCTTACAAAAGTGGCCAGGAATGAATTTAAGCATTGATGGCATTAATGTCATTTCAACTACCTTCCTAACACCATTTCCCACTCGAATTCCTAAATAAATTTTATATAAACATAAGACATAAATATCTTACTAATTTTATCATTCACAATTGGCTAACCAATTTGAAACAATGCTTGTGTTCTAATGCAAATTTAGCATTGTCTATTGTGTATTGTGTTTACATATTGTTGTAGGTGTGAATTTGGATTGTTGATCTTGATCACAATGGGAAGCAAAAAGCATCGAAGTAAAATATCTGCTAGGAATCAAATCAACACCGAAGAAATAAGAGAGAGATAGAGAAATAAAGAGGAAAAAAAGAGCAATCTTGAGAGGAGAAGAAGTTGCAAATCAAGCTATGAAGGGAGAATCAAATGCCATTGCTAACAATATTGGTATTTAATTTAAAAGTTATGCAATTTCATATTCATAACTATAATTTTTTTCCCTAGTGATATAGTTCATATAATTTCATTCATATTTTCATATAATTTCATATTGCATACTATATTTAATTTCATAGTGTTCTAGTTCATAATATATATATATATA
>LPNX010051214.1:455018-650409 GCA_001517045.1 Pseudotsuga menziesii
ATCATTGCCACTACCTCCAGCTACACTACCACCGACTACACTACCACCAGCTAGACTATGCACATCACGAAGAAAATTGTCCAGGTCTGAGAACTGCATAAGTTAAAACCGTGAAATCTGCAAGTCAGTTACATAACACATATTTAAATCCACTCATCCGTAAACATCACAACGGATTCAACGCCCTCATCTACAACCGCCTGTGTCTGCATCTGTTTCCACATGACATGAAAATAGTTACATTAATGAATTACAATTTGAA
Organism: Pseudotsuga menziesii; assembly: GCA_001517045.1. NCBI lineage: Eukaryota > Viridiplantae > Streptophyta > Pinopsida > Pinales > Pinaceae > Pseudotsuga > Pseudotsuga menziesii. The sequence goes on from LPNX010051214.1 coordinate 455,281, forward strand.
CTTGAGAATTACAATTTCAACATGTAAATTATAATATGAACAAAAAATGCAAACAATTGGAACATAAATAACTAGTACCTCATCGATTGGCGTGCCATAAGTAGGACTCGAGCGGGGCTGTGTAGAATCCTGTACAACACCCTTGACTCTATCCTGTACAATTTTACGTGTTCAACAATTGACTCATTTAGAAATTTCAATCGAGGATGACAGTTAACACATACCTCATAGACGTGGGCAGGAAGAACTGCAGCGGGACCTCGAATAGATGCATCACTGCCAAAAAGGACCTCCATGAAACTAGGATCCTACATGAAGGTCTAACACAAAGTAAAGTATTAGTTAAAAAAAATGATTCATTTGAGAGTACATTGCAATCATGACAATCAAATGATGACTTGATCAAATGATGACAATAAAGATATACTTGTCCCATTGGTCGAGGCCTGCATCTATGATGTAGTCCAAAATATGCATCGTGGGCCATGATAGCATAATGAAACAGTGTGTCGTGATCAATAATTTTGAGAACATCATCGGTCACCCACTGTATCTCAGGATCTGCAGGTGCAGTGGGTGCTCTGTGTCTCTCTGCCTACACAGCCATCTTGGTACCATGCATCGTCATGCGTGTCGCCTCTACCAATGCACTCTGCTCCTCATAAGCTATCTAAGATGACCCAACTACATCATTTGTCCCAAGCATGGTCCTAGTAGGGTGACCTACCAAAGGATCTAGCTAAGCTCCAGGGTCTCTCCTAGCCCCATGAAGCGCATGACTGCGTCCCCCACCAACACCATAGAAGCTCGATGGTGTGATGGTGTAATCTGGGTGCATATCCAGGACAAACTCTGCATATATATGTTTTGAAAAGTATAGTGGGACTTGGTCATGGTGGGGAAACATGCCTCATGCTCCAATAAACCTATCATATACATAAGGAACAGTAGCCTCTAGCTTAAACTCCTTGAGTCTAAGCGGTTGACCAGTAGTGTGGTCAGGAGGGATATCAAATAATGTTCCCTTGACATCATGGCCAACTGTTGCATGTTTCACTACGGCCCAGTTATCAGGACCCCTCACTGCGGCCCTTATTCTCTGAAATGCACTGACCCAAAGAGAATTCAATGGTCTGATGGACTTGTAGACCTTCAGTAGATTGTCTACTACCTCTAACATCATCCACATCGAACATGATGCAGGAGAGTCTTCTGAAATCTCTTGGACGTTAACCCGCAAATTGTCACACTGATTGGTAATGTCTTGCAGCATGATACATGTGATTTCATCCTCCCATGCTGCTTCCTCAGAAGGGTTGGGGCCCTCCTGTGTAGCACCTGAAAATTAGATGAAAACATAAGTTCGTCAGTCAAAATTTACATACATCAACTGTAGGTGAAATTGAAATCAATATAAATTAAAGGTACTGATGACTGAAAGAAATATATATATGCATTTAATGTACCTCTCTCATGGGGAACCTCCCCACCAACACCAGCAGTGTCATCCTTGCCGCTCGCATGCACAGAGTGACTGCCGCTCATCTCCCTTGTAGGAGCGTGTGTCGGACCAGAACGCGTAGGCGAACCTGTGAAAATAGAGAGACAATTTGATTAAATATACACATGTGAAACAATTTAATTTGTTGTTTAACTAACAAAAAAGAGTACATCATGCGTAATTATATACTTACGAGTCCTCTATCGACCTCCAAGGCGAGGAATGGCCGCTGATCTGCCAGTGCTGTGCCTTCGGCGAATCGAAGAACCCCGCTGTAGAGATGCATTTGCATGAAATAAGGCATAATAAATGCACTCAGCATACAATACAAGATTAATGATAAATATGTCAATATAGTAGAGATATATATTTGAGATGAAATTAATATATCATCACACGGTGCACATTAATAATGGGAGAAGGATCACGAGTGTGAGCACAATCAATTAGGAAATGACACATGCAAATGTCTTTTTCATAGATAGTTGAGCTTAATCATTCATGTCATGTGTGTGAATGCAAAAGTGTTATTGGGACTCATGGTTTTTGCTTAAAGTTTGAAGCTCTAACTTTTTAGATCTCAATCCAATAGTTCAGTCTCTAACTTTCCATTTCAGTTTATTTTAAACTTTACCTATACGCATAATTTATGTCGATATCATTTTTTTCCACTAGGTACAAGTCAACCATTTCATCAAGGATATTAAGAAAAGATACAATAATATGAACTCAACATGTCTACCTATCTCGAGAATATATCATAGTAGCCGTGTCCCTGCCCTATGGTTTTATGCTAACTTTAGCAAAAACTAAAACAAACATATGTATGCGTTATGTCTTGATATAATTTATTATTGATAGTATACTATTGTCGTATTATGTAGAATAATAGATGTGCCCACACTTAGATCTATTAGCTAATGAATGCATGGAACTTGGCTACCCTATTGCTATTATTTCCATCAATATTTCTCCGTTGCGGATTGAACCTCCCATATGAAGATTAACGGGATAAAGAGAGACTTAGTATTTTAGTATATTCCCTATGCTTTTTTTTATTGTGCTTATTTATTTAATGCAATGAATGAAATACATAGATTTCACATAAAATCGTAATGGCAAGGAGGACGTCTAGATGCAAGTCTCCATGGATTGATGAATGGGCATGACTATTCTCATAAGCTAAGGCAATAACGAGGGAAATACTAACTTATCTTGACTAACCTATCATGGATGGAAAATGTCAACGTCTTAATGTATAAATTTATATATTTTATTAGTAATATATTTTACTATTATTTTAAAATATTCTAAATTTATAATTTATAATTTTCAAAATGTTGAATATAAATCTATATATTTTTTCTAAAAAATATATCAAAAATATAATTTTATCTTAAATTATGGATTTCTATTAATTTTTTAATTTAATATTCTTTAAAAAAATTAAATCATGAATTTCTATTAATTTTTTAATTTGATTTTTTTTTCAAATTTACAAACTTAAATTTATTAATATTTTTTTCCTAAAAGAAAAAAATATCAACATTTTCATAATATGTTTGAACTTCAAAAATACATACTTGCACACTTTTCAATAAACTAAAATAAAAATATGTCTTCTAAGTCAAAACATACATATCTTATTTTATTATGAAAAATTATTTATAAAAAATATAAATATGAAGTAATATAATAATTTAATTATAATTATAATAATTTATTTTAATTAAATATATAATATATATATATATATTATAATTTTTAATTATATATATATAATTTTTAAATATCTAAATTTGAATATATATTAAAATTTTTAAAATAAATATATGGGTTTAGATAAATGTCTCCGTAGGTTTAAAGTTCATGATTGTCTCACGTCTAGGGTTTGTAATTTTTTTCAATCCTCCCTGTATTCTCAAAGGATTGAAAAAAATTGGGCAGCATTTCTGCTTTCCCGACACATATTTCAAAATTAAACCGACAACATAAACGCTACCGGTTGACAAAATATGTATAAAACAAAAATAATAAATTTAAAATAAATAACAAATTTCAATTACGATTTTATAAAAATCCGACAACATTTCTGCTTGTTGGCACACATTTCAACATATTAGACAAAAACAAAAACTACAATCATCAATAAAAAATTTATTTTTCAATTTCAAACTAACATTTAAAAAAAAAACAGATAACGTTTCATTTAAATTTCAAAATTAGAAGTTTTGGGTGTTACCTCTGGGATCCGACATCATGGTGGAAGGAGAAGTTGGGTGTTCCTTGCGCAAAAGCTTGGTCAAGGTTACAACAGCTCGATCGAGGTCACAGCAGCTTGGTCGAGGTTTCTAGCTCGATCGAGGGTGTGCAGTCTAAAAAATGGTGAATGGCCACGGCTGTCCGCAAACTTTTTATAAATTTTTTTCACCAGGGACCTTGATCGAGGTTAGTACTATAGCAGGGATTTCTCCCTTGCTATAGGGTAGGAATGGCTACCTTCCGTCTATAGGACGGAAGGATAGGTTCCTGGTGGTGGATGCAAAGAAAAATAAAAAGAACTGAAATACAAAACATAAAAGAAAGAAATCGAAACCCCTCTGCACACAAGGTTATGGGTTTAGATCAAATACCTTGCATACAACTTGTTAGAAAACCTGCAAACAAACAATGGAGACCTGCAAGAACATGTTAGGCCATGAAACCTGCAAGCAAAGATAGGTTAGATAACTCAAATAAACAAAAGAAAACAAAGATTATACCTTCATTTGGTGGAAATGGGCCACCATGCCCTAGCTTGGAGAAGCACCTCTCTTGAGAATGGGGGAGCTATGGCTCAATGAGGGAATGGATGAGAGGGAGAGTGAATGGCTTGAGAGGAAAATGGTTTCAAGGAACTCACTCGGGCATCATAACAGTATGCAAGGAAGGGATGTTTTGAGAGTGACCCCCACCCCTCTATTTATAGCTTTTTCAGGGTTCTAAGCCCCTTGTCAGGGCTTTAGCCCATTTTTGGTCTTTTAGCCCCTTTCGCTCAACCTTTAGCTCCTTTTAGGGTTTTAGGCTCCTTTGAGGGGTTTTATCCCCCTTTTGGAGGTTTTATCCCCTATGAGAGCTATTTAGGCTCTTTTTAAGGGTTTTAAGCCCTTTTTCATGTTTTTAAGCCTTCTTGAGGGTGTGGGGGTCAAATGGGGTTAAATGAGGGTCATGCATGGGTGTCCTTGGGTGGTGTAGGCCATGTAGAGCTGAGTGAGGGATTTGTTGGGTTAATAGATCCCCCCCTGATGTGTGAGGGCAGGAGCTCATCTTATGACTGACGAACATCATAGGATTTTCTGCGGAGAGGTGGTGCTTCCTGGGCTGGGGCATGGTGGCTTTTGGTTTTTGTATTAATATGGTTCCCATCAATGGGTGAGATACAAATAATGTGTGACATGTATATGGATGAGGCGGGCATCCCCATGCTCATAACAATGTCAAAAGAATAATGTGATCTATGCTCTATAATACAAGAGCCGATCATATACAACTGATGATACATAGTGGTTGCCTCAATGAGAGGTTGAATACAATACTGATATGATGAACTGCTACATTGGACCCATGGCATTCTCATGGAATGCTATATCTTCATGACTGATAGCCTGCTGGATCTGGGACAGTACATAGCTGTATGGACTCACTGATGGAGAGTCAGAGTCTCTGTGGTACAAGTATGCTGCATCAATCATAAATCTATATAGAAGCGCTACTGGGGATTTTGAACACTGTCTCCAACGCAACCCGAAAATCACAAGGGACATAAACCTGTTTAGGTCCCTCAAATAGACTCATCAATGTGCTAGATTCAGGTGAAATCTGGGGTCTTCGACCAAATACTGCATGGACCAATACCCTGTACGAATCTCAATGGTGCGATGATGTAGCTGGAGTCGAGCACGTGAGAAACAACCATCCCGAGAGGCACTAAGGAATCCTCTCAAGTGGTATGAGGAACTCATCAATGAGGTTAATGAAACCAAGATACAAGGACCTCTGGGTCTATCCTCTGGAATATGTGTGTTGTCGTCGACGGAGGGAGACCTGCCCCAGATCAAGGCAATGGTGTTTCCTTGACCAGAAGAACGAGGGAGATAACCGAAAGATGTGAGACAATCGAGGGACTGACCAACTGAATGGGGGGGTGGGGGGAAGGGGAAGAGTTGAACAGGGGTAGAGGGAGTGTAGTAGACTCAAACTTCCTTTGTTCAGAGTATGACGGCAGGGCGGACCAGGCAGCAAATGAAATTGACTCATGGGAATGGGATCATAGCTGTAATACCGAAATGTCACTGCAGATGGGAAATACTTGGGGGAGGTAGACACTTTTGATATTGATGGGATCCAAGGAAGAAACATTACAGAGTACTCTGAACAAAGGCGACCCAAAGTGGGAATGCTGCCTTCTGTGGGGTGGTGTCTAAAGACACTGTTGTGGTACGATCTCATGGATTTTTGGCAAGCCCAAGAAAGTAAATGCTCGATGGTGCTTTCAATTTTATGGAGTCTGAAAGCACGAAGAAGACTCCAGTGGGGGCTCTTTTTTCGTTGGTAGTCTTCTGTGCCCAAAAAAGGATAAAAGTATACATAGGAGAGCTCGCCCATCCTGTAGGGGATGAGAGACTTCTTTACTGTTGGTAGTCCAATCAGGCCGGAAAAGTTTAAACCTATACTAACTAGATGGTCATTCAAATACTTTTATGAGCATGAACGAAACCAAGTTTGCTTGGTAACCTTTTCTTGATGAGAAGGCTGAAAAAGATCTTAACGACAACCCATGGTGAGCTTTTTTCGTAAATTTCGGCCCCTCTGCCCGAGAAAGCATGAAAGTATGCAGAGGGGAATGGTATTCGCTTGAATATGCCAAGGTGGTCCTTTTCATTTGATGGTCTACATAGTCCACAAAAGGAGATAAACGAGACAATGTAGACGCTCTTTCCTATCCTTTAATGAGTGGGAAAGGAAGTAGCTGCGCTCGACAATCTTTTTATTCTTTTAGGAGTCAGAAAAGAGCTTAAAAGAAACTCTAGTATGGTTAACTGATTACGGTGGCACACGCGGTGCCCCATGTCGGGATGGTGGACAGTGGTCCAAAGGTCATTTGCGTAGTATGGACTGAGAAAGTGGCTCTTAAACATACCAATACATGCACATGATAGATCGCGACAGAGGCACGCGAGTCGGTGCGGCAGAGGCACGCAAATCGAGGTGGATCTCAGACAGAGGTCAGGAGAGTTGTGTGTGAATTGTGGTGGACGGACTTGACTACATGTGATGTGAGTGCAAGTCCGGAGGCAGTTATATGCCAAATACATGCAAAGGAAATGATCCGTCTTCCAGACGATGGTTCGGATATCTGCATAAGGTATGGTGGACGGAGTAGAAAACTATGTGTTTTATAATAAAAAATGATGTTCCTTATGGGCAGTGGCCCGAGAACCCGCACGGGTAGCGGTAGGTGAATGTGATGCAAGTATAGGTCTGAAGACACTTGCATCACCATGATGTGGCTCGTAAATCGAGGTAACTTTCAGGGAGCGGTCCCGAAATTTGTTTGTTAAACATGAGATGATGGTCTCATAAGGAGATGAAAATTCGAGCCCGGAGGTGTGAGAGGTGTCTTGAACCAGTTCCAGGTGACTTTGGATTAGCAGCTAATGGTGTTGCCCTTGACTTGTGGTAAAAAAAATGTTAAAAAACAAGAAAAGAAAATGAAGCATCTCATTGGTGATGTTAAGCGTAAAATATCTTGAGGTAGAGCCCGTTGCGGGGGTTCTTCAAGAGTCGACCATCTGAGTCAACAAAGAGGTATGCCCCCTTGCCGAGATGAAGTTCATTGGCAAGGCGGGATGACAAATTCTGGTCTTTTATGGGAAGAACCGATTCCACACTATGGTTTAAAGGGAATGGGGTAAAACCGAAGGCGGTCTTACATATATCTCCGTCATCGCGTAAGTGGTGCCAGGATAAATCAGGTGGATCTTCCACAGCCGACGAGATGGAAGGGTAATTGGTGCTAGAGATCACGTAAATGGTATTGGTTGTGGCTTTGGTGGCCTTGCCCCTAGTCTCTATTGGAGGAAGAGGGGAAGGCCTGGAGACGGGAGGAGTCTTTGATGGACCTGGAGGTAGGTGCAACATCATCTCAATTGGATGGACATGAGTCAACACATCCTAGGCCTTAGAGGTAGGGTAGGTGGTTCAAGGTACCACACAGGATCTCCCAGTGTGAAATCCTATAGATTGCGGGTTGCCAAGATAGACTTACTCACGATCCTGGATGGTAGGAAAAGGAAAAGGAAAAGAAAAAGGAAAATGATCATGTTGAGTGGGAATGAACCCCACTATTTCCTTGGTAACTGAGGTTGAGGTTGCAACTGAGGTTGCGGCTGTGGCCATGGTTGTGGTTGTAGATGGAGCTACAACTGTAGTTGGTGCTACGACTACGGATGGTACTGCGGCTACGGATGGTGCATGTTGTCCCATGGGTATTATGTGGTGGTTAAGGCTTCAAGTATCTCCTCATCATTGCGGAAGAAATAATGAGACAGGTCTGATGGACCATTGGTGATGGTGGAGACAAGAGGGTCAATAGAACTAAACATCATGTAAATGGACATGGTGTCCGAAGAAGGAGGTGGGGGGTGAACCTCTTCAATCAGAGTGATCTCAGATTTAAGGGAATGTTGTTGAAGGTTGGATAGAGCCATTCAAAACTCAAACAAGTATTGGCAGTGGTGAGAATAGTGTCCATACAAACCGCATAGGGCGCAAGCATGGTTTGTTCTTAATGATTTGTTTCTCATTATTGGCCTGCTTGGAAGTTCAACCACGGGGAGGTTTTGCATTGTATCCATGGCATCCAAATGTGCGCAGATTATGGGAATGTCAGGGAAGTTCTGAGTTGGATGGACCTGTTCTTCGCAGACAGCGCAAGGCGGGATCTGTCGAGATTTAGTAGTAGCTTTCGCGTTCTTGCCCTTGGCCCTTTTTGGGTGGGGCTGTGTGGGTACGGTGGTTGGTTTTTGTGGTCCAGGTGGAGGGTGAGACTCGACCACAATGGGTTGCACATGGGTTAAGACTACCCGAGGCATTGGTGGTTGAGCTAGTGGATCAAGATACCACATAGGAATTCCCAATGTAAGGTTGGGTAAGGTTAAGGTGGCCATTACTGGCTTGTTCATGACACCAGGTGGGGGAAAGAGGAAGGGAATTGTGTGGACTGGAGAGAATCCCAGATAACTCCCTGATGGTTGTATGTGGGGATGAGGTTGTGGTTGCGACTGCGTGTAATGTTGCGGCTGCGGATGATGTTGCAGTTGCTGTTGATGTTGTGGCTGCAAACGGTGTTGTGGTTGTGGTTGGGGCTATGGATGCGGTTGTTGTTTGGGTGCAGCGGTGCTAAATGAGAGCATGCACAAGTCCGTAGTCTTGTTTGGTGTCGGTGGTGGTGAAACTAAGGGGAAATAAGCCGTCATGGTGGTATCGGCAAACAACCCATGGCTCACATTCAACAATGGGGAGGTTCGTATGTTGTCAACCATGGTGTTGACCGTAGGGATAACATTGGCGTGTGTGGTCATCCCTTGCAGATCAATGGTGTTGATCATAGGGATAACGTTGGCGGGTGTTGTTAGCCCTTGCAGATCATGATAAGTTAGTTGATCAACCGTCATGATTTTCCATTCATGGGGGAACATCATGAGACAGAAGACAGTTGACGCTACCGCTCTCATGGCGTACATATAACTTCTTTCAAGGATAAGGTTATAGTACAATTGAGCGTTGACAACCTCTATGTTAATCAGAACTGTCTTCTTGGCTAATGTAATGGGGACATGGGGGAGGATTCCTTTGGATTTAGTGGGATGACCATCATAAGCCCACAGAGTTGTGGAGGATGGTTGCAGAATTGGGGATCCAATTTTCTGCCAAAATAGGGTAGACATAACGCACATGGATGCCCCCTCATCCACTATGCATTGGTGCACAACCAAATTCCATATAGACACCGAGATTTGAAAGGAAATGGTTGATGGAATTCACGGTTCTCCATTCTCCATGTCAAATGTGATCAACTTGGAGTTAGAGGGGTCTATGGCCCCAAGGGCGGCTAGTAAGGCTCTCCATTGCGTTGGAAAGTTTTTAGTACCTCAAGAGCGGACATAGTGGTAGGTTTTTGGGCCAAATCATCCACGAAGCTGTAGCTGACAGCAGCTCTAGCCGTGGCGTTATTGGAAACCCGACGTACGGGGGGGCACAGAAAAGGGGGTAACTTAAGAGGTGCATTGGTTGTTTTAGACATAAATTCCACTGATGTGTCAGCAGGTTCGGTGTTGGTTCTGTATTGATTTCGTATGGTTTGGAGATTGACCTCTTCAGTGGTCATAGCTAGCAGGTGGTGGACACCTATTTTTGTTGTGGGAGGTGCCCCCAGAGCGTTGGGATTGGGTTGGGGAGGGGGTGCAGTTGCCACCAATCCTTGGACTAGTAATGGGTTTTGGAGCACCATAGGAGGAGGTCCTTGTGGTGCCGGGTTGGGTTGGTCTTGGTCTGTTGTATTGGTGGCATGTTGAACCTTGTTTCTAATGTATTGATTAGCGCGACCCATGAAGGGACACTCGAATGTGTAATGTACGTAGACCTCTCATAATGTGCACGGTTGGTTTGTCTGCAACGAAGCGTTGCGTCTCGGTGCATTTGGTCATTGAGGATTTTGGGCTGGCTAGTTCGTCGCAGAATTGTTGGGAGAATTTGGTTGTTGACTGCCTCCCTGCGGTTGATTGTTGCCTTGGTTCCGGGGTCGGTTATTCCTGGCTTTCCCTTGTTGGTTATTGGGGGCTGGCTGGTTGGGACTGTTTTGTTGTGCAAACACCTGTCCCAATGGAGCAGGTGGAGCAGAGGCAGGGGCTTGAACAACTTGCACCGATGGTGCATAGTATATTTGGGTGGGTGTTGGTGCCACAAATGTGGGAATTTGTCCCGCATATTATTGTGTTGGCCAAGCCAAGGCTTGAGCCTACTGCGGTGGTGTAGGTTATGCGTAAGAAGTTGTGGCTCCAGACTGGGACATCATTCTTACATAGTTCAGAGTTTGGTTTTAGTAGGAAACACTAGCAGTGTTGCTTGGCTATGGTGGTATTGCAAGTGGTGTCGGACGGTGCTGTGGTTGGTGAGAGACAGAACCTATGATGCCATCTACAGCATGGGATGCCCCCAATGCATCCCGGTAGGAAGTTCCTGCACAGGGAGCGTCTGGAATGACGGTGTAAAGGTATCTAGACTGTGCATAGATCAGATCAAACTGTTGGGATTTCAAGATGGCCTCCTCTTCGGATTAGGGACGCTCAGATGCGACGTCCTTTTCTATAGGTGGGAGCAAGGTTTTAAGGAACCAATCCAGGAAGATCCTATCATCAAGTTAGATCTTACACAAACTACAGCGTTGCTGCCACTCATGGATGTGGTCAGTTATGTGGGTTGCAGTATTTTGGCGGCAAGATAACAAGATCTCCACCCCTTCATCATATCTAACAAGGATTTGGAAATATTGCAGGAACATGAAAGCCAGGGAGTTGAAATCTGGGTACTTGGCTTGTGGTAGCTCAATGTACCACTTGGCTGCAGCACCTGTGAGGGTGCATTGGAATAGTCTTAGCTTGATGGAATCATCTATGATGTTGTTTGATGAGAACCATAGATGAACTATCATGATGTGGTTTTTGGGGCACTCCCTTGCCTTCCCTTCAAACTTGGGAATGTCTGAGGGAAGCTTGGTTGGCATGGGAGGCCAAAAAGTTTGATGGCGGATAGGGTCATTTGTTAATCGAGCCAAATCAGGAAAGTTGAGACGTGCCATGAAAGGAAGGTTTGACCCAAGGTTGATGTGAGATGGGTTAGCCATGGTGGTGGGGTTTGCAGGTACATGATGCACCTACATAACTGGGGGTACTTGTGGCACCATTGTGGATGGGCCAGTGCTCCCAAGTGTGGTAGGAGGGGAAGTGTAAGTGGAAAGGCCACTTCCCCCATGTGTTGCAGGTGGGACAACTTGACTGGTCAATATGGGTGGTGGTAGCTGGCTTATGAGAGTTTGCATGATCATGTTGGGGCCACTTGCAGGGGTGTTGGTGATAGTTTGTGGTGTTGAAATGGGTCCACTAGAAATTTCTATGCTGAAAAATGGATCCGGGTTTGCACCAGCCATGGAGCTTGATGGTGCAGTGTGCAGATCTGGTTCAGACTGATATAAGTCTGAATCTGAATCAGAGGCTATGTGGCCTTTTGATGGTGTGGAAGGTCATTGAGAATGGTCTCGATGATGTCGGTTTAATGACCCGAACTATGGTGGTTTTCCTCTTAGGCATGAGGAAGAGCGTGAGGGATCAATTGTGTCAAATTTGTATGTCAAAATGGTGTTAATGATTTTTGGACCCCTGTTTTAATGGCTTCCTATTGGATGCAGGTGGTCACTCAGCCACCAAGACTGCTAGAAGGCAACACTTGGATTTTTCCTCACGGGAGTGGTACTCAATCAGTGGGGGTCGTTGCCTGTTTCGGTTGGAAATTCCTCTCAGCGGCCAGCTACTTTGGGGTTCCCGTGGTACTCCTCACAATGAGTTTCTGGGCTGAGCCCAAGTACTTCCCATGGTTAAGGCAGTCAGGGACTTATGTCCTCAAAGACTGCAAATTTTTAACTTAGTGTAAATTGTAAATTTTACTGGCTCACTCAGCGTCATGAACTGAGTTGGGTTGATTTATATGGTATGGTATGTATGTATTTTGTTTTTCTGTTATATCAAGTGGCTGCTTAAATGGTTTATGAATATTCCACAGAGTTCATAGTATTGTGAATGAAAGCATTAAATAGTAATCTGAAATTTTTAGACATATACCATTTGTAATCCTGAATCGTGATAGCCTGACTAGATGACTACCTTACACCTATATTTCTCTTCAACCAGGAGAGGGTGCTGTGATCTCAACACAATGGGACTAATCCCATCCGTATATCCACAGGTCACCCTCTGGATGCAAGGTTGGTCAATAGGGAGGATGTTGAGCGTCGTGAGAAGCCCTCCTTCTCTACCCCCTCTACCTTCCAAGTCACCCGTTTTTAGTGGCTTTGAAAAATATTAGGCGAAGTGCCTATTACTATACGAGCTTCGCCCTTTGTCTTATCCCAGAATACCCCAAAGGGTGATGACTGGATAGAGGAGGAAGGGTTAGGCAAGATGTTGATTTTAAGTATGTTTTAATTAGACTATGTTCATTAACCCATTAAGTATTGATTTACACTTTGATTTAATCAAGCTTTGTTCTATAAATGAAATGGACATAAACAGAAATAGAAATAGAAATAAACATAGTTTGGATGGACAAAGGTGGATGAGCCACACTAACAGTCCTTAGCTATTAAAAAATCAAACTCTGAATGACAGATCGCACTTTTCGGGTCAAATGTGGCGAGGGGGTCACCAAATTTTTCCAGAAACATGCGAGGGGGTCGCTCATAATTTGCAGACAGAAGTGGGTTGACTTCTAGAAGGGGGTCGCACCTTCCAGGGATAAATAGGCGACCTGGTCGCACCTGTGAGGCCAAAATGAGCAACCTGGTCCCCTTTCAGGCCTGATAAGAGCGACCTACAGTGAAAACTGAAATGTTTTTGATCTCAAGTCAGATCCAGTTGACAGTAACCTGTACTGTGGCCAAATGGACTCGTATTTTCCTTGAGGAGGCTCGGCAGTAAATGGAAATGTAAATAAACAAGAATCTAAGCTATATTTTAACAGAAAATTAAACTAGGGCACAAAATGAACTAAAAACTAAAATTTTGAAAAAATAAACCGAGGGATCCTGTGGGATTGACCTAGTATGGTTGCTAGTTCTGTAGCAAGGATTTCTCCCTTGCTACAGGGTAGGAATGGCTACCTTCCATCTATAGGATGGAAGGATAGGTTCCTGGTGGTGGATGCAAAGAAAAATAAACAGAACTGAAACACAGAATAGGAAAGAAAGAAATGGAAACCCCTCTGCACACAAGGTCATGGGTTTAGATCAAATACCCTGCATACAACTTGTTAGAAAACCTGAAAACAAACAATGGAGACCTGGAGGAACATGTTAGGCCATGAAACCTACAAGCAAAGATAGGTTAGATAAGTCAAATAAACAAAATAAAACAGATATTATCCCTTCATTTGGTGGAAATGGGCCACCATGCCCTAACTTGGAGAAACACCTCTCTTGAGAATGCGGGAGCTATGGCTCAATGAGGGAATGGAGGAGAGGGAGAGTGAATGGCTTGAGAGGCAAATGGTCTCAGGGCACTCACTCGGCAAGCATAACAGTATGCAAGGAAGGGATGTTTTGAGAGTGAACCCCACCCCTCTATTTATAGCTTTTTTATTGTTATAAGCCCCTGGTCAGGGCTTTAGCCCCTTTCGCTCAATATTTAGCTCCTTTTAGGGTTTTAGGCTCCTTTGAGGGGTTTTAGCCCCTAGGAGAGCTATTTAGGCTCTTTTGAGGGTTTTTAAAGCCATTTTTCATGTTTTTAAGCCTTCTTGAGGGTGTGGGGGTCAAATGGGGTTAAATGAGGTTTGTGCATGGGTGTCCTTGGGTGGTGTAGGCCATGTAGAGTTGAGTGAGGGATTTTTTTGGTTAACAGGTACCTCGATCGAGCTTTTTTTAACCCTCAATCGAGCTTTTTTTAACCCTTGATCGAGGGTTTTACAAAAGCTTGATCAAGGGTTTGACAAAACCTATATCAAGGGCTTATTAATCCCTTGATCGAGGTATTAATAACTCAATCGAGGGTTCGGATTTTGCTTTTTTACGAAATCACTTTGCCAAAAATTGTGACCCACCTCCATGGATGCACCCTTATATCCTAACTTTGAAGATAACTCAGCCATCATCTTGTTTTGAAAGTGTATGTCATGGTCAGTGAAAAGATCTCTCGGGATACCAAACTGGGTGATAATCTGATTGAAAACAAAATGCGCGACTGTCTCACCATTGTCTTCGATAGTGGGCATAGCCTCTGCCCATTTCGTGAAATAATCAACAACCACTATGATATGATGATGCCCCCCATCCGGAGCAAGGTTGCAATCTATAAAATCAACCCCCCACTTTGTGAAGGGACCAATGGTTATAATCATATGTAACGGGGCAGGATACGAGCACATGTTCTTTGCAAACACTTGGTAAGGATGTCACCGCTTGACCACATTAACACAATCCTAGAATATCGATGGACAAAAATAACCCACTCTCAAAATATTTTGAGCTATATAAAGCCAAGATAAATGACCACCACATGCCCCTCCATGGCAATCATTTAGCATAGCTTCATCCTTTTTGTGAATCAAGCATTGACACAAAATAAAATCAAGCCCATGACGATACAATGTGTCACCAACAATGAGGTAATTCTTAGCTACATGACGTAAACATCGATGCTCATCTCGTGAGAGGTGAGAAGGAGCCTTCAAAGTTTGCAAATAGACAATAATATCCCCATACCATGGGTCCATAGTTGAAATGAGAAAAATATATTCATCAACGAAAGAGTCTTCATGAATCTCCCCTTCATCCAAACTAGGAAAGTCTGATATGAGCTCCGCAAAAATCAACAATTTCTTCGATTTTGCTGAAACAAACTTGAGCTCGAATTCTTGCAAAATCAAAATCCATTTATTGTATTTCTCCCTATCATCCATCCTGTGAGGACGAATTGAAATGGATTAATGTGAGCCACAACCAAAGATTGGAGAAGGAGTTTGTAATGCCTTAAACATTGGACCGCATGGACGGTAACTAGGTCTAGCTTCTCAACATGAGTAGAACAAAGTTTTGCATCAATGAGGTTTCAGTTAAGATAATATATGACATGCTCTTGAAGCTCCTCATCCTATTGAACCAATACCATACCAATCATCTCTTGATACACGGCCACATATAATAATAAATCGCGACTATAGTCGGGTGGGCTAAGCATGGGGGTCGAAGCCAAGGATTTGTTTAAAGCATCGAAAGACTCTTGGGATTGCTCATCCCAGATAAAAGTCATGTATTTATTCAATAAGCACATGAAAATCTTAGTCAAATTGGAAAAATTGACAACAAAAATCTGCAAGAAGTTCACCATCCCTTGCAAACTCTGAAGATGTCTAATATTGCATGGGGGAGACAATTGAAGTATTGCATCAACCTTTAAAGGGTTAACCCTAATGCCCTCCTTGGAAACGATAAACCCTAGTAAGCAACCTACTTTCACACAAAAGATGCATTTTTGTGGATTTAATCAGATTTGATATCGGTGACATCTTTCGAAAACCAAGTGTAGATTCTCAAACGAGAGTGAGTAGCTAAATCCTCAATATACACTTCAATTATGCACTTGAGGTCGTGAAAAGTGAAGGTCATGGCTCGTTGAAAAGTATCTTCGACGTTTTAAGGCTGAAATAAATTTTTCGATATGAAAATGTACCCCAAGGACAAATGAAAGTCATTTTATGTTAATGCTTGGGTTTGATCTGAATTTGAGTATACCCTGAAAATCCATCCATAAACGAGAACACCTCACTTCTCGCACACTCATCCAAAATATGATCAATAAATGGTGTGGGGAATTTATCGTTAGGACAAGCTTAGTTTAGGTCTCTAAAATCAGTACATACACGGATAGTTCCATGTTTCTTATCAACGGGAATGGGATTGGACACCCATTCATTCAAGGGAACGGGATAGATGAAGCTATCCGTAAGCAACTTCTCTATCTCTGCCTTAATAGCGGGTTCTTTCCTAGAATTCATCGCATGCAAATTTTGTCGAACAGGTCTAGCATCCGCATAGGTTTTAATCTCATGTTCAACAATACGATGGTCTATCCATGGCATTTCCTCATACGACTAAGCAAAAAAATATCAAAATTATTTGCAGAGCTTGGTGTATGCTTCAATCTCATCGGGGGAACCATCCTCCCCAATGTAAACATTTTATATCTTGCTAGGAGTTCGAGAAATGTTGATAGGTATGGTTGGTGACAAATTGGCCATGTCCTGTTCGACAGAATTACTAGGAGCGCCTAGTGGGACCACGAGCCTACCAACTTTCTCACTAAGGATTGCCCTATAGTCATCACAATCCATACGTTCAAGTAAGGAAGAAAGTAAGATGTATGATGTATATCTCCCTAAGGTTGTTCTACACTAGACATAGCTTCAAGAATAGCTTCATCTGTTGGAAAAATGTCATCGAAGCAGGCATGTGAGTGAGATGATGCAACTGCCCAAGCATTAGAGGAAATTTGGGGTCTAAAATGGGTCTTATAAGAAAACGTGCTAACACTAAATTTTGTGAGTTAGAATTCAAGAACCAATATAATTTCAATAAAGTGAGTCAACCATAATGGTTGAATTGACATATTTGTCATAAAAGAAAACTACTTTTGGTGTTCGTATTTTCGACATATCTCCCTATGTTTTTACTCAAATTCTGAGCAGGAGAGCTCGTTGGATGTGGAATTTAATTCTGCATCCAATGAGTACCCACAACACATAATTTTGATGGATCACGCAACCCCAAAAACAAGAAATACCTAAAAAAATGTGATGATGATGTCATCATCACATTTTTTTAGGTATTTCTTGTTTTTGGGGTAGCGAGGTATATCAAAAATATGCAGTGTGGGTACTTGTTGGATGCAAAATTAAATTCCACATCCAACAATCTCTCCCTCTTAGAATTTGAGTAAAAACACAGGGAGATATGTCGAAAATACGAACACAAAAGTAGTTTTTTTCACTCTTCCTCCAAAATTAATAACTATTATTTTATTATTTTACTTAGGAGGCCCATTTTAGACCTCAAATTTCTTATAATGCATGCATTGCATAAGGGTCTTCATCCTCCGTTCGCGAAGAGGAAGGAATAAGATCCACAATAGGACCAAGCTTAACTTGATAAGCCACCAATGCTGTAGATAATGCCATTTCCATCTTGGTAGGTATAGGGTATTCATCTGAAGTGCTCAGAGAAGGGAGAGTCCAAGGAGCTTCCAAATGTGAAATGCAAAATGGAACTGAACTCAACGATTATGAGTGTCTACCAATACTGAAACCTATAGTAAGAATTGTTGTAGAAAAGCTAAAAGTTCCCATCAACGACGAATACATTCCCATCCCAACATTCTTAGTTGCCGGCTGAGAATTATCAATGACCGGGATAGTACCTCCCAATGATGCTTTCATACTGGAATTATCAAAATATTTTTGATTGACTGTAAAAATAATCCCTTCAAATGGAAAAACAATTACTCTAAAGAGGGATGATAGGGCCTCTTTCATATTATAAATCCAGTTTCAACCTAGTAAAATGTTATAGTCGAGGGGTGCATCAACCACCTCAACCTCGATCATCATGGTATTCCCTCCCAATTGGACCTCAGGAGATGGAAGTATACCATGCAGCTGAAAATATCTCCCATCAAAAGCAGTCAATATGGTTCCAAATTTTGACAACGTAGGACAACCTAAGCCCTTCCAAGAGGATAACTACATCACAGAAGCCACAGTGCCTTCATTAATCATTGTGGGTTTAATGGTGTTGTTCATACACTCTACGTGCACTAAACGAGACACGTAGTAAGGAAATATAGGTTGCAATTTAAGAGTTTTGAATTTAATCACTAAGGAAGGGTTTGAATCAACCAGCCTAAGGGAAGACAACAAGGATTTCCTTTGTGAAGGGAAAGTCTGAAGAAATTCTAAGGCAAACATCGCACAAGGAGTCTGGCCGAAATCCTCGACAATGGAATAGTTCTGGGCGGCTCAGGAATTAGGGTTGGCAGCTTAGGAATTAGCGTTGTGCCCTGAGTTCTTTAAGAATCCCTTAGGAATGCAAGGTGGAACTTCAGGCTTATCACTAGGTTTATTAATATTCAAAGGGGTCTCGGGTGGAGCAGGTTCTTTCCCTAGGTCAGGTTGCGATGAACCATAATATTTATCTCGTGTCACAACATTCTCGGCGGACATCACGTTGATGCAACGATGGCCACTTGTGGTGTTCAATGTGTTTTGATTCCAACCAGGAGCACTTCCAGAGTCCACGGTGCTCGAATTCATATTTTGATTCTGTGATAAAGGATTCGTCAACACAGCTGGGCTCTGTGTGATGAATTTCGAGGCATCTTCCATACAAGGGCACAAGTGAGTGAGGTTATCTTCCCTGCAAATATTGCAAGGGAACTTTACCTTAAGTTTAGACTTCTTGTCCCCCCCAACATTATTATCGTTCTTTTCATCATTAGAATTTCCATTCCTATTCCCACCCTTACGATTGTTTTTTCCTTTATTTTTATTCCTTCCGGGTTGTTGGTTTCCCTTCTTGTTCGACAATTGCATAGAATGTACATCCTTCGTTTGACTGGGATGAGACAAATTCATAGCTTGTCCTGACACAAGCTGGTTAATAGACAAACTTTTCATTTGATTCATAACTAAGTTTGCAGGTTTAACACTTGTAGAGCCAACATTGTCATTGATATGTAGCCCAGGTTTGAACTTAGGATCAAAATTGGACCGTAGTGTGTTCGTAATAATATCATATAAGATCCCATACTGAGCGTAAATTAAGTCTATTTGTTGAGATATAAATATAGCATGTTCATCATTCATCACTCCAGATGTGGAAACATCCTTTGCTATATATGGCAATAACGATTTGAGGAACCACTCCAAAAGAAACTCTGGTGGAATGTGAGCCTTAATTAACTGCTTTGATATATGCCTCTTGAATATGATCAGAAATATGGGTGGATTTATCTTGCCGAAATGTCAACAAGAGTTCAGTATCGGCATCGTAACGCAGAGGTAGCTGAAAGTGGTTGAGAAAGGTCATGGTTAAATCATTGGACATCCAATATGTTCCCCCGGGAAACTATATATACCACTTCGTCGCACGACCCATGAGGGTGCATTGAAATAGTCGTAAACAAACAAAATCATGGTTCAATGAACTCAAAGAACAACATAGGTGCAAATTCATAACGTGATCACCAGGGTCCTCACCAGACTTACCTTCGAATTTCGGAATGTCCGAAGGAAGCTTGTCTAGAACAACCGGCCATGTCGGATCATGAGATACTGGATCATAGGTCAATCTCGATAAGTCAGGAAAATTTAACGTTGCTAGGAAAGGGAGCCTAAGTTTATCCATCTGGTCCCATGCCCCCTGATAAGTATGATTCATGTAAGTGTGGTTGTTGTAAATACCATTTCCTTGGACAGTGGGATAATAACCTTTTCCCGCTTGACCCATAAAAGGGTACATGGGAATATTGTAATTTGGAATACCTTGAGATTGGGCTGCTACAAAGTCATATTTGTAATACTGATATGTAGATTGAGTCCCAAAACCATACGGTGGTACATTAGGTGGTATATAAGGTGGTACTACCCTGTCGACACATAAGGAGACACATAGCCTTGTGACATTATGGTGTGAGTAGACGCAGGAACAACATGGCTAGTGGTAGTACTCTGTCCCAAAGGACCATATGAGTTAGGGGGAAGATGCGTCATTCAAAATGCATTTGAAGGAACAGGTGTTGAAGACGATGGAGCATAGGATGGAATATAACTTGTGTTTCCAATTTTCACATGTCTATGGCCACTTCCGTGAATGGGGACACTAGTATTAGAACTAGGTTGAGTGTGTGAGGATCCTCCCACTACAGGGGTGGAAGGTGCAATATGACTACTACCAAACCTATCAGCATGGAAAGGAATAGAAGTGCCCCCAGGTGTAGCAACAGGGTCAACACCAGATCTGACATTGGATGACGGACCGGTCTCTAGAAGGTCTGGAATTCCATACTTAAATGGGCCAGTGATAGAGGGTATCGAATGAGTCTCACCGCTCGACCTAAGTGAATAATATCAGATATCTATGATTACATAGTCTAGAAACTATGATATTAAATTATATGACGTCCCAACCTCAAAGTGATCGGGTTCTTCTCAAGTCCCAAATAAACTCTTAGGTATGTTCTTCGCCCCGAGGGGTGGAGAAGGGGGATGCTCAGGGATCTTAGATACATGACTCACAGTGAGATTGGTGTGTGACTCAAAGTGAGTATTAGTCTTCCTAGACTGTTTGGTTCTCTTCTGTGAAGGAGGAGGAGAAGTAGAAGGAAAAAGACCTGCTAAACATCGATAACGATGAAATTCTGCTCCCAGATCCACAATGTCTCAACAAAAGTAAAGAGACTCAAACTAATTACGAACCCTAGAGAAATATAGCATACATAGAGCACACTCCTAAGAAAATGTACAACCAAATTGCATGCAATCCAAGGGGAGGATAAGTGATCTCTCGTATCCAGTAAGTATGTCTCTCCTAGGAGAGGATTAAGACTCCCATACACTACAAGCAGAGGTGTGTAAAACATTATAGTGGCCCTCAGCTTCAGCACGTAAAGTGACTGCAATGTTCGACCCGTACTTGGCCAGGAAACTCACAGAATAACCTCTGCAAGTACCCCTTGTGATACCTAGGTAAGGAAACTAGGGTCACCCCAATATAACCAATGCTCAGGTGGACAGTCGTAGGCAGGATCTACCATATGGGCAGGGTAGAAAATCCCAAAGCTCGAAAGCACCAATCGGTACCTCAAAATCCCCTAGATATGAATAAGATCCTGGAAATATCTTCGGTGCTCATATAAAGTGGTCAGGGGATATCCCAACCATAGTTGTGTACGTTGCCTCGTTCTTAAATCCTGTGTAAGAGGAGCCTCTTGATAACACTAATTATACCAAGGATTTCACTCTCTCACCTAGACCAACACCTACTTGTTTTGTTTGGTAGTCTTGGATAATTTACTCACAATTAACTATTCCAAGACTCGAAAACCTAATCTTGTTGATGTACCATATCGAAGCAAAATGTGTAAATCATTTTAAAGTAAGAGTTGATTTTAGTGGTTGTGATTACCCAAAGGAAATGACCGTGCAACCAATGATGTTATGACTCAGCAATGAAAGTAAATGTGCACACCTAACAAAGAATGCCAAGTGCAATTTTGTTTAAATGAGAAAACCAAGTATGCCACTACATGAGATGCCTATTTTTCCTTCAAATGAAAATGCAACCATTCATATATGAAAGCCTGAATATAACTTCAATAAGCAAACCTAATGCAAGTACCTTGCAAATGCAAAGTGCAAAAATGCATAAACATGCCAATTTTTTTTTTTTTGTATGTTTGAAGTAAATGAGATGTAAAAGAAACAAAAGACTCTACAAATATCAGACTCTACAACAACTCTTAGACAACAGCTAAGCAAGGCACTAAGATAAAATAATTCTAATGCACTAATCCCAAAAACAAAAGGAAACAAGATGACAAGAACACCATCTAATTAAAAACAAATAAAAAAGGGTCTCTGGTCAGAAACAGAGGCAATATACAGACACCAACAATACCCAGGAAGACTCAGCAGCATTCAAACTTCACCCAGCAACTCTCAATCATCCAAATCAATCTCAAAATAGATCCATACGTGACTGTTTGTAGAAAACCTACATGTATACGCGGCTATTCAGGAGAAACCCGCATGTATACGCAACTGTGAAGCAAAAACTCATGTAGAGGAAGAAAGTGGGGGAAAATGATAAGTCAAGATAAAAACTGATTCAGCAGGACATGAAAGGGCTAACATACTTCTGGACTCGATACAAAAACTCAGAGAACAGAGAGCAATTCAAGCACATTGTGTACCCAATCCCAAAAGAAAAAACAAGGAACCTCCCCCAGCAGAGTCGCCAATTCTGTTACGGAGCAAAAATTTCCTATGTCTTGGGGTTGGGGATAATTTTAGGGGTGAAATTCTATCCCATGGGCTATTTTTAGGGGTTTTTCTCCAAAAAAAGATTCACCATTTTGCATTTTTTGAAGCCCTGTTTCGCCCAATTTTGATGGGGTAAACTTTTTTGACCCTACAAATTGCCAAATTATTATACAAACGATATAAAATCCTTGGAAATTAAAATATTTTTTGAAAAATATCTCCAAACATTTTATAGTTGGCATTTTAAGAATTGGTAATATTCTCCAACATTTATACACTTTTAAATAAGTATGGTTCCTTAAAATCATCCCTGCTTGGGGTATACCAAAACAGACTGAATGACACTAGAAATCAATCCCTTCCAATATGCAAGATAAATAAAGACATCTAACACTAAGGGATATGAAGCGTACCTTATTCCGGACGGTTGACATAGATCCTTGTTGATATTTTCCAACACGCTTGTATTCACAATTCGCTCTCAACAACATTAAACAAGACAAGCATGCTATATATCAAAGTATTAGGCCTACTCTAGCATATATAAACCATCATGTATAAGCAAAATAAATACATCCATGGATAAAATATTCATATTTATGCACATGTATTGGACATGAAATGGATATTTCTATTAATAAAACAAAGACAGAATAGTGACAAACTCTGTCGGCACTTCTTTGCACCGGAGAAATTGAGTCCTCCACCCGGGCCTCCACCACTTCAATCCTCCATAATAGTGGCAAGCTTACAAAGCAAAGGCAAGCTTGGGAAGAGCAGCACTATGTGCTCCAAAGGGACAAAGGGATGTAGACTCAAGCATAAACAAGTGAGGAAACAATGAATTATAGTTTCCTTTCTCTCCAAATTCTCCTCATTCAAAGTATCTAAGCTGCTCAATATATAACACTCCAAATAGGCAATGGAGGGTCGATTCTGGGTGTTTTCAAGGAAAACGGAAGGCCAAGAGTTAAGTTATTTGGGACTCTATGAGGAAAACTCCAATTTGTTTTGTATTCATGCACATTTCACGTTGTATGTGGGAATTAGCTCAAAATATGTGTGTAAACGTGGATATTGCTTTAAAAGTCACGTATACACACAAACAGGTGTTTTCTGGGGATTTTCTTGGGATATTTAAGTATATTTTGAGCAAAGGGGGTCCAAGGATTTTGCAGAGGGACATGGAAGGCTATAAAGATGTGATCTACCAAGTGTGGTAAGATCAGCTATAACACCTGTGATAGGGAATTTTCCCCAAAGCATCTTTTTAGCTTGTTCAAATTAATATCTTAGAAGTAAATGAAATGAAAAATTATAGTTAACTAGGGTAATTTATTTGTACTTTTAAGTATCTAGGTGAACAAGTAATGTAATTGTTGATTCTTTCCAATAAGATTCATTTGAGTGTTTCACTTCCCCGCTTTAATCCAACGTATGATAATTGTTTCTCTCTTCCACAATAAATTACATTTCCTTGTCTCCATGAGTTAACATTTCACTATGTCTTTCCATGGTCCAAGTCTAAAAATGGAATGTGATTTTTGATTCTTTCTAATAATAATATGAGTAAGATTCCTTTCAATGTTTCACTTCCCCACTTTGATTCGAAGTATGGATAAATGTTTCCCTCTTCCACAATAAACTACATTTGTTTGTCTCTATGAGTTAACATTTCACTATGTCCTTCCATGGTTCAAGTCTGAAAATGGAATGGGATAGGGTGGTTGAAACATCAATTCATGGAGAAATAAAAATAAATAAAGTATATTTAAATATTATTTTTAATAATATTATTCAAAATAATATTTTCATGAATATTACTTTAAATATTAAAACTATATGAAATAAGAATTTTAAAATGTTTATTTGGATTATTTTATGTCTATTTAATAGAGCATGTACGTAACACCATCACTCAACAATATTGTTGGAAATATTAATTAATTGCAGATCCATATCATATCTCATCCGACTCTATCAGAGTCTGTCTCAGATAAAATTTCAGTCCGACAGTCTGATAAGATGAAGAGTTCACGTCTCTCATATATAAACCAGTCGAATTAAATTCCTAAAGCTAAGTTTTTAGGTAGAGAAAAATAAGATTGTAAATCGTTAGTAGAGAGTGAAGAGAGAATTCTGAGAGAATAGTGTCGAAGATCAAGCTTCTGTGTGTTTGAAAGTGTCGAGAGCTGAAGCTCTATAAAAGGTGAAAATCCTTGCAAATTTGTAAGTTTGTATTTAAGGAAAATAGTTCTCTTTTATGTTTCAACAAGTTTTATAAACCCATTGTTATGGTTAAATGCATGTTTTATTTAGCCACACATTCTCTCCAGAATTACTTGAGTAATGTCTTTTACATTTACAGGTTAAGTGAAAGACACAAAGAATACATATGTAATTCACCGTGTAAAAGTTTGAGTTTTTTATCTGCAAAGTGGTTGACACAAGTCTTAATATTTGGCTATATGTTATTGTAAGTTTATTGCAATTTAGTCATGTTGAGTTTTACTCTATTTTACCGGTTGGTGAAAAATATCTTTTCATTTCTTAAGTCTTTAGACTAACAAATATCCTTTGTAAAAAATTCGACTAAAAGTGATTAAGTTGAAGTCAGATGGTCGAAACCAAAAGTTCGTCAAAGCCTAAACTTGTCGAGTAAGTTGGTCGAAGTAAAACCTGTCAAGTAAGTGTTGCGGGGGATATTTACCTTATGACTTGGGGTCCTAGGGTCACCAACATACTAGGTTTTTGTTTGCAGACATAAAGGATTACATAAACATATATGATAGAAATAGGGTGAATGGAATGTGTACCTTATTACTGGAAATTGATCCAAGCTCTAGACTTCTTTCTCAAATTCTATTCAAGCTCCTATCTTCTTGTACATGCAAAAAAGATTGATGTTTCTCCACATAAATCCTAATTTTTATATAGAGAAAGATGAAAATATTATAATTGCATATAATAAAAAATAACAATACATTTCATAATTCATAACAACAAGAACATGCGCAAAGAAAATATGGGAGAAATTCACTCTTTATTCATAAGTTGTAGGGAACATTACAACCCTATTTGAGACAAGCCTCTCTGCTCACCAAGAAATAGATTTCTCTTACTCCTCTTTCTAATGGATTCCTCCAGCATAACCTTTCTATTCCAAATTTCTTTCCTATGCTCTACCCCTCCCATGTATTTATACTTGTTGATGAGGAGAGGTTACGAGGACTAGGATTGTTAGGGGAGTTGGGGAAGTTATGATTTCAAATCCAACTACCCCTAGAATAATCATGTTTTTATTTTTTCATTTTGTCTTAAGGAACTCGCAGGTGCATATATAGGTAACTCATGAGTGACTCACGACCTATATGAAGGAAGCTCACGATTACAACATTTCATAGTTGACTCGCGAATTGCATATGAACATACCCACGAGTAACACATGGCTTATCACAAGAAGAGTTGTGAGTGCAAGACAAACTTCTTTATAAACATAGGAAAAGATGAAGGAAGGAGTATGTATTGAGGTTTCACTTCATCTATAGTGTTTAAGGTACTTCAATCCACTTTGTCCTTTTGTGTACCGACACATTTTGTGTCAATACTCGGACAAAGAAGTGTTGTTTCAGAGTATAAAATATGCCGCATAATGTATGAGGTCAGAGGGAAGCGATGGAAAAAATACATTACAAATATTGTACCATGGAGAGACTGAGTATCAAGGTCACATAAAAGTACTTGAAACAGTCAAATCGAGGTCATTTACAAAATCATTACTGAGGATGCCATGTCCAATAAAGTGGAACACTAGCTCCTTTACAAGATTCTTTTACATCATATAGTACGAGAAACAAGGCCACGTATGTTTTACAATGGTGGTTCAAAGCCACAATAGTACAATGATGTGGTTCAAAGCCACAATAGTACAATGATGGATCTTCAATAGCCATAAATAGTGTCGCAAATCATATCACAATCTTGCACAACTTAGGTTATATAGGCTGTAAACCAAGGTCTTTGTCCAAATCCATAGAAACTATTACAAATCCTACTATGTGAATATATGAGTTGAAGTCGAACATGCAAGGAGTGAAGGAACGAACAATCCTCCCCAATGTACACATTTTCTATCTTTCTAGGATTTCGAGAAATGTTGATAGGTATGGTTGGTGACAAATTGGCCATGTTCCCTTTGGAAGACTTACTAGGAACGCATAGTGGGAACACGGTCCTAACAACTTTATCGCTAAGGATCGCCCTATAGTCATCACACTCCATACATTCAAGCTCAAGAAGAAAGTAATATCTATGATGTAACTATCCCCAAGTTTTTTCTACACCAGACATAGCTTCGAGAATAGCTGCATCCATTGGAAAAATGTCATTGAAGCAGTCATGTGAGTGAGATGGTGCAACTGCCCAAGAAGGAATTGCATACGGGTCTTCCTCCTATATCCATGAAGAGGAAGGACTAGGATCTACAACAAGACCAATATTATCTCGATAAGCCACCAATTTTGTAGATAATGACATGTCCATCTCGATAGGTGTAGGGGTCTTCATCCGAAGTGCTTGGAGAAGAGAGAGTCTAAGGATCTTCCAAATGCAAAATGCAAAATGGATTTGAACTCAACGATGACGAGTCTCTACCAAGACTAGAACCTATAGTAAGAATTGGTGCAGAAAAGTTAAAAGCTCCCATCAATGATGGATACATTCCCATCCCAACATTCTTAGTTGTCGACTAATAGTTATCAATGACCGGGATAGTAGCTCCTGACAATGATTTCGTACTGGAATTATCAAAATATTTTTGAGCGAATGTAATAATCCTCTCTTAAAAATAGAAAAAAATCACTTGGAAGAGGGATGACGTGACCACTTTCATATTATAAATATAGTTTTGGCCCAGTAAAAGGTTATAGTCGAGGGGCACATCAACCACCTCAACCTCGATCGTCACGATATTCCCTCCCAATTGGACCTCAAGAAAAGGAAGTATACCATGCGAAAGGAAATATCTCCCATCAAAAGCAGTCAACATGGTTCCATATTTTGACAACGTAGGAGAACCTAAGCCTTCCAATAAGGTAAATACATCATAGAAGCCACAACACCTTCATCAATAACTATGCATTTAATGGTGTTGTTCATACACTCTACGTGCACTAAAAGAGACACATAGTAAGGAAAGCGAGACTGGAATTCATGAGTTTTCAATTTAATCAATAAGGAAGGTTTTGAATCAACCACCTTGAGGGAAGACAACAAGGCTTTCCTCTGCGAAGAGCAATTCTGAAGAAATTCTAAGGCGAGCATCGCATAAGGAGTCTCGCCCAAATACTTGACAATGGAATAGTTCTTGGCGGCTCGGCCATTAGGAATGTGCCCCGAGCACTTTAAGACTCTCTTAGGAATGCGAGGTCGAACTTCAGGCTTATCACTAGGTTTATCAATACGCAAAGGGGTCTCGCGCAGAGCAGGTTCTTTCCCTAGGTCAGGTTGTGACGAACCATATCTTTAGCTCGCGTCACAACATTCTTGGAGGACATCATGTTGATGCAACCATGGCCACTTGCGGTGTTCAACGGGGTTTGATTCCCACCATAAGCACTTCCATCGTCCACGGTGCTCAAATTTATATTTTGATTCTACGGTAAAGGATCCATCAACACGGCTAGGATCTGTGCGATGAATTTCGAGGAATCTTCCATACAAGGGAACAAGTGAGTGAGGTGATATTCCCCCCAAATCTTGCAAGGGAACTTGACCTTATGTTTAGAATTCTTATCCCCCCAAGAATTATTATCGTTCTTTTAATCATTAGTATTTTTGTTCCTGTTCCCACCCTTACGATTGTTTCTTCCTTCCAGTCTGTTGGTTTCCCTTCTGGTTCGACGATTGCATAGAATGTACATCCTCCGTTTGAGTGGGATGAGATGAAGTCATAGATTGTATCGACGCAGGCTGGTTAATAGACAAACTTCTCATTTGATTCGTAACTAAGTCTGTAGGTTTAGCACTTGCAAAGACAACAATACCATCGACATGTGGCCCAAGTTTGAACTTAGGATAGAAATTGGACCGTGGTGTGTTCAGTATAATCTCATATAAGAGCTCAGATTGAGTGTAAATCAAGTCGAGTTGCTAAGATCGAAAGATATCATGTTCCTTATTCATCACTCCGGATGTGGAAACTTCCTTCTCTATACATGGAAATAATGATTTGAGGAACCACTCCAAAAGAAACTTTGGTGGTATGTGTGCCTTAATCAATTGCTTTTGTATACGCCACTCTTGAATATGATCAGAAATATGGGTGGCTTTATCCTGCCAAATTTTCGACAAGAGTTCTGTACCGACATTGTAATGCATAGGTAGATGAAAATGGTTGAGAAAGGTCATGGTTAAGTCATTGAATGTCCGATATGTGCCCCTAGGAAACTCTATATACCACATCGTCACAATACCCATGAGGGTGTGTTGAAATAGTCATAAACTAACGGAATCATGGTTCATTGAATTCGAAGGGCACCATAGGTGGAAATTCGTAACATGCTCACCAGGGTCCTCACCAGTCTTACTTAGCATTTTAGAATGTCTGAAGGAAGCTTGGTGGGAACAACCGGCCATGTCGGATCATGAGATACCAAACCATTGGTCAATCTCGATAAATCAGGAAAATTTAACGTCGCTAGGAAAGGGATCCTAGTTTGATCCATTTGGTCCCATGCCCCCTGATAAGGATGATTCATGTAATTATGGTTGTTGTAAATATCATGGAATTGGACAGTGGGATAATAGCCTCCTCCTGCTTGACCCATAAAAGGGTACATGGGAATATTGTAATTTGGAATACCTTGAGAGAGGGGTGCTACAAAGCCATAGTTGTAATATTGATACGCATATTGAGTCCCAAACCCATAAGGTGGTAAATAAGGTGGTTATAAGGTGGTACATACCTCATCGAAACATAAGAAGGCACATAGCCTTGTGACACTATGGTGTGAGAAAACGCGGGAAAAACATGGCTAGCGGTAGTATTTCGTCCCGAAGGACCATGTGAGTTATGGGGAGGATGCATCATTAGAAATGCATTTGACCGAATGGGTGCCAAAGAACATGGAGAATATGATGGAATATAACTTGTGTTTCCAATGTTAACATGTCTGGGGCCACTTCTGGGAGCAGGGACACCAGTATTAGTCCTAGGTTGAGTGTGTGAGGATCCTCCCACTACAGGGGTGGAAGGTGCAATATGAATACTACCAAACCTATCTGCATGGAAAGGAATGGAAATTCCCTTAGGCATAGCACTAGGGTCAACAATAGATATGAAATTGGATGATGGACCGGTCTCCAGAAGGTCAAGCATGCCATACTTAAATGGGTGAGTATTAGAGGGTATCCAATGAGTCTCACCGCTCGACCTATGTGAAGAATATCGACGGTCTGTGTTTACATAGTTTGCAAAATGTGATAGTACATTATATGACGTCCCAACCTCAAAGTGATCGGGTTCTTATGGAGTTTCATATAAATTCTCAAGTATGTTCCCCCCCGGGGGGGTGGAGAAGGGGGATGCTCTAGGATCTCAGATGCATGACTCATAGTGATATCGGTGTGTGAATCAAAGTGAGTATCATTCTACCCAAACTGTCTAGTTCTCTTCCACAAAGGAGGAGGATAAGTATAAGGTGGAAGACCTGCTAAATAAAGAGACTCAACAAAAATAAATAAAGAGATGATCCAACCACTCTCGGAATAAGTATCAGTCCGTTCCTGGATCCACGATGAATCAACAGAAATAAAGAGACTCAAACTAATTTTGAACCCTAGATTAGTCTAGCATACACAAAGCACAATCCTAAGAAAATATACAGCCAAATTGAAATAAATCCAAGGGGAGGATAAGTGAGCTACCAAATGCAACATGTATGTCTCTCCTAGGAGTGGCTTAAGAATCCCATACACTACAAGAAGAGGTGTGTAAACAATTATAGTGGCCCTCAGCTTCAACACGTAAAGATACTATTCTTTTCGACCCCTACCTGGCTAGGACACTCTCAGAATAACCTATGCAAGTACCCCCTGTGATACCTAAGTAAGGAAACTACGACCACCCCAATATAACCAATGCTAAGGTGGACATTCACAGGAGGGATATACCATATGGGCAGGGTAGAAAATCCTGAAGCTTGAAAGCACCAACGGTACCTCAAAAGTCCCGAGATACGAATAAGATCCTGGAAATATCTCCGATGCTCACAGAAAGTGGTCAGGGGATATCCTAACCACAATCGTGTATGTTGCCTTGTGATTAAATCCTGTGTAAGAGGAGCCTCCTGAGAACACGAATCATACCAAGGATTTCACTCTCTCACCTGGATAGACACCTGCTTGTTTTGTTTAGTAGTGTTGGAGAATTTACTCACAATGAACTATTCCAAGACTTGAAAACCTAATCTTGTTGATGTACCCTATCAAATAAAAATGGGTAATTCATTTTAAATTAAGTGCTGATTTTAGTGGATGTGATTACTCTAAGGAAATGACCGTGCAACCAATGATGTTATGACTCAACAGTGAAAGTAAATGTGCACACATAACAAACAATTCCAAGTGTAATTTTTTCTAAATGAGAAAACAGGGTATGCCACTACATGAGATGCATATTTTTCCTTCAAATGACAATGCAACCATTCCTATATGAAATCCCGAATATAACTTCAATAAGCTAACCTAATGGAAGTACCATGCAAATGAAAAATGCAAAAAGAATAAACATGCGAAAAATAAAATATTTTTGTATTTTTGAAGTAAATGAGATGTAAAAGCAACAAAGGACTCTACAACTCTAAGACCTTGCAGAAACTCTCAGACAATAGCCAAGCAATGAACTAAGATAAAAGAAATCTAATCCACTAATCCCAAAACAAAAAGGAAACAAGATGACAAGAACAACATCTAATTAAAAACAAATAAAAAGGGTCTCTGGTCAGAAATAGAGGCAGTATACTGACACCAATAGTACGCAGGAAGACTCAGCAACATTCAAACTTAACCCAAAAACTCTCAATCATCCAAATCAAAATCAAAACATAGGCATACATTACTATTTGCAGAAAACTTGCATGTATACATGGCTATTCAGGAGAAACCCGCATGTATATGCAGCTGTGAAGCAAAAACTCGCATACAGGAAGAAAGAGGGGGGAAATGATAAGCCAAGATCAGATCGAAATTACTTCAACAGGACACTAAAGGGCTAACATTCTTCAGGAGCCGATACAAAAACTCAAAGAACAAAGAGAAATTCAAGCACGTTGTGCACCCAATCCCCAAAGAAAAAACAAGGAACCTCCCTAGCAGATTCACCAATTCAGTTACTGAGAGAAACTTCCTATGGCTTGGGGTATAACACAACACAATGAATGACACCAGAAATCAATCCATTCCAATATGCAAGAGAAATAAAGATTTCTAAAACTAAGGGATATGAAGCGTACCTTATTCTGGATGGTTGATGTAGATCCCCATTGAGCTTTTCCAACACGTTTGTATTCACAATTTGCTCACAACAACAACAAACAAGACACACATGCTATATATCAAGGTATTAGGCCTACTCTAGCATATATAAACCATCATGTATAAGAAAAATAAATACATCCATGGATACAATATTCATAGTTATGCACCTGTATTGGACATGAAAAGGATATTTCTATTAATAAAACATAGATAAAACAATGACATACTCTGTCAGCACTTCTTCGAACTGGAGAAACTAAGTCCTCCACCTAGGTCTCCACCACTTCAATCCTCCATCACAATGGAAATATTACAAGGAAAACAAAAGATTGGGAAGAGCAGCACTTTGTGCTCCAAAGGGATAAAGGGATGTAGACTCAAGCATAAACAAGTGAGGCAACAATGAACTATAGTTTCCTTGCTCTCCAAATTATCCTCCTTCAATGTATCCAAGAGGCTCAATATATAGCACTCCAAATAGGAAATGGAGGGTCGAGTCTGAGCATTCTCAAGGCATATGGAAGGCCAAGATTTAATCTATTTGGGAATCTATGAGGAAAACTCCAATTGTTTTTGTCTTCAAGTACATTTCCCGATGTACGCAAGTATTAGCTCAAACGCCGCGTGTACACACAAATATTGCTTTAAAAGTCGTGTATACACATAAACAAGTGTTTTTTGGGGATTTTCTTGGGACATCAAAGTATAATTTTAGCAAAGGGGGTCCAAGGAGTCTACAGAGGGACATGGAAGGCCACAAATATGTCATCTACCAAGTGTGGTAAAATCCGCTATAGCACCTGTGATAGGGAATTTTCCCCAATGTATCTTTTTAGCTTGTTCAAATTAATATCTTAGAAGTAAATGAAATGAAAACTTATAGTTAACTATGGTAATGTCTTTGTACTTTTAAGTATCTAGGTTAACAAGTAATGTAATTGTTTATTCTTTCCAATAAGATTCATTTGAGTGTTTCACTTCCCCGTTTTAATCCAAATTATGATAAGTGTTTCCCTCTTCCATAATAAATTACATTTGCTTGTCTCCATGAGTTAACATTTCACTATGTCTTTCCATGGTCCAAGTCTGAAAATGGAATGTGATATTTTATTCTTTCTAATAATAATATGAGTAAGATTCCTTTCGGTGTTGAAAAGGAGAAAAAATATGATAGCAAAGGGATTGACGGAAGGAATGGTCGTGATGAGGGTTTCTGTCACATCGCTTACCAACACTGCCAAGGAGGGGAAGACTTCCATTAACGTCCACCAAGATCATTGCTCACGGGAGTTTCTAGGGTTTGATGCACTGGATGCGACTGGAGTTCCACCGCCATCCTAGATGGAAGCAGCCCCCTAGTGGCTGGGAAAACCTCCTCACATCCTCGTCCATAGCCTCTGCCCACTAGGATGCTTGCACGCGAACCAAGTTTGCACAGATCCTTGTCCGAGCAGATTTTGGGCTAAGCTACCAAATGGAGCCTCTTTTTCAAGCTGTCTAGGTAATGGGGAGCCTCTAAGAGATGTCGCCTAGTTTCGCTCCATCTCAAGGCATGAGCCTCTATACCCTCTTCAAACATAGAAATTGATAAGAGACCAAGCCCTTCCAAACCTGGAATCCCCATCTCCTCAAGATCCGAAAGCCTTCTTGATTTTCATAAGATATCTTACGGGGGTCTCTCTCTACTTGCGAGTGACCCCACTAATATCTGTTTTGTAGCTGAAATCCTTGATTTAGGAGGTAGAAGGAACCCCTTCAGGACTACAGGGGCTTATCTATGCAGGATGACAACTCTCAGACAAGTAGCAACTCTTCAGCCTTGGGATCTCAAATGACGCTTGCATCTCCATGGTTTCTAGCCTATGGGGAGGAAACAATAGACCCTATGCTTCTCAACCTAAGTCCTTCAAGGATGCAACACAAGTGGGGATCTCTGATGCTCAAAAATTGGTCCAGAGCTCTCACCTGGTCTACATTGTAGACAAATCCGAGGAGGTTCCCACCCTAAGATTAAGCAACCAGAATTATTTCAGAACATTCTCCAATTCAAAGAGCAGAACCTAATATGTAGATTCAATGGACTGTGGCCAAAAATAAATGATCTCATCACGTGGATCAACACAAACTGGCCTGATTTTACTTTCCTCTAAAGGTTTTTTTCTTGTGATTTTTCCTTCTCGAGAAGATCTTCTCTCTGTTATGAATAAAGGGAATTGGTTCTGGGGATCTTCCAGGATTTTCATAACCCCCTGGTTCCCTAAGTTTGAACCTCTTACTATGGTAGTGACGAAGGTGCCCATCTGGGTACAGCTTCCAAATTTACCAATCCACTTCTGGAGTCATTCGGTCTTCAAAGGGATAGGTGACGCTCTGGGTTTTTTTTCTGTCCTTTGATGATTCCCACTCAACATAGGGTCCTTTTACCTTTTCTCGCATCTACGCCACCATTGACATTAGTTCAGGGCTTCTCGACAAGATCAACTTGAAACTAGGCAGCTCCATCTGGAGTCAAGCCTTGGACTATGAAAACAAATCCTTCATGTGTAAGATCTACAAACACATGGGCCAACTTCTCAATGCTTGTCCACAAAGGAAGACCCAACAATAAAAAACATCGAAGGCCCATAGAGCCAGAAGCTGGCAAGCCTGGATTCCCCCGCATGAAGAAAACAATCAAGATGACCAGCCTGATGAAGACTCACCCCCAGAAAAACAGGATCAGAGACCCACTTCACCACCGCCTAAGGTGCACATGCCTCTTCAAGAAGATGAAAGCATGAAAAATGGTCTTCCACAAGGGAAAAAATGACATCATGAATCTTCCTCTTCAGATTCTGATAAGGAACTCCACCATGACTCCTGTGATGCGCGACAATTGTCCTTAGTTTCCCCAACCTCAGGGGATGGATACAAGTCAAGAACAAACAAGGAAAAAAATGAATACCTAAGACTCAGCTTGATTCAGGGTCGGGACCATATTCTTTGTGATCTCCTTGTCATATCTCCTTTTCAGCTATCCTCTGCTATGATACTATTTTGGATCTAGATTTAGTGTTCATTTGTGCCTTTCCAACTGAATGTTCTAGGTTCTTCTTCTATCAGTAAACTTCACCTTTCATCCTTACTTGGATCTCAAGCAAATAGCAAAATTTGTTTGTAATATTACTTTCATTTCTAGCAATTCAAGGTTCCTTAACTTACAAAAAAAAAGATTCCTTTCAGTGTTTCACTTCCCCACTTTGATCCAAAGTATGGATAAATGTTTCCCTCTTCCACAATAAATTACATTTGTTTGTCTCTATGAGTTAACATTTCACTATGTCCTTCCATGGTCCAAGTTTAAAAATGGAATGGGATAGGGTGATTGAAACATCAATTCACGGAGAAATAAAAATAAATAAAGTATATTTAAATATTATTTTCAATAATATTATTCAAAATAATATTTTCATTAATATTACTTTAAATATTAAAACTATATGAAATAAGAATTTTAAAATGTTTATTTGGATTATTTTATGTGTATATAATAGAGCGTGTATGTAACGCCATTACTCAATAATATTGTTGGAAATATTAATTAATCGCAGATCTGTATCGGATCTCAGACGACTCTGTTAGAGTCTGTATCAGTTCAATTTCTATTTGACATTCTGACAAGATGAAGAGTTCATGCATCTCATATATAAACCAGTCGAATTAAATTTCTGAAGCTAAGTTTTTAGGTAGATAGTTATTACAGTATTTAATTTTAAGTTAGTAGATTCACTGAGAAGCAATTTTAGTTTGTCTATATATAGAAAAAGAAGATTGTAAATCAGTAGTAGAGAGTGAAGAGAGCATTCTGAGAGAATAGTGTTGAAGACCAAGCTTCTGTGTGTTTGAAAGTGTCAAGAGCCGAAGCTCTGTAAAAGGTGAAAAATCCTTGCAAATTTCTAAGTTTGTATTCAAGGAAAATAGTTCTTTGTTATGTTTCGACAAGTTTTATAAACCCATTGTTATGGTTAAATGAAGGGTATTGTTTAAGGATTCTAATATTATACTTAAGTATAGTATTCTACGCGATGTGTATCCATTGTTATCGTTAAATAATAATGTGAATGGAATGTGTACCTTATTACTGGGAGTTGATCCAAGATCTAGACTTCTTTCTCAAATGCTATTCAAGGTCCTTTCTTCTTGTACCTACAAAAGATATGGATGTTTCTCCACAGAAGTCCTGATTTTAATATAGAAAAAGGTGAAAATATTATAATTGCATATAAGAAAAAATAACAATACATTTCATAATTCATAACAACAAGAACATGTGCAAATATAATATGGGAAAAATTCACTCTTTATTTAGAAGATGTAGGGAACATTACAACCCTGTCTGAGACAAGCATCTCCACTGACCAAGAAACTTAGTTCTCTTTCTCCTCTTTCTAGTGGATTCCTCCTACATATCCTTGCTCTTCCAACTTGCTTTCCTATGCTCTACCCCTCCCATATATTTATATTTGCTGATGAGGAGAGGTTACGAGGACTAGGATGGTCAGGGGATTTGGGGAAGTTATGATTTCAAACCCAACTTCCCCTAAACTAATCATGTTTTTATTTTTTTAAATTTTGTTTCAAGGAACTAGCGGGTGCATATAAAGGTAACTCACGAGTGACTCGTGACTTCTATGAAGGAAGCTCACGGTTACAAAATTTCATAGTTGACTCACGAATTGCATATGAACATACCTGCGAGTGACTTGTGACTTGTCACAAGAACAGTCGCAAGTGGAAGAAAAAAATATTTATAAACATAGGAAAATATGAAGGAAGGAGTATGTATTAAGGATTCACTTTATCTATAGTGTTTATAATACTTCAATCCACATTGTCCTTTTGTGTACCGACACATTTTGTGTCAGTACTTGAACGAAGAAGTGTCGTTTCA
Source organism: Pseudotsuga menziesii (assembly GCA_001517045.1). Classification (NCBI taxonomy): domain Eukaryota; kingdom Viridiplantae; phylum Streptophyta; class Pinopsida; order Pinales; family Pinaceae; genus Pseudotsuga; species Pseudotsuga menziesii. Next base: position 492,147 of record LPNX010051214.1, read on the forward strand.
TAGTATAAAAGATGCGCCCTAATGTATGAGGTCAGAGGGAAGTGATGGCCAAAATACATAACAAATATTTTACCATGGATAGACCGATTATTAGGGTCACATAGAAGTACCTGAAACAAACAAATCTAGGTCATTTACAAAATCATTACTAAGGATGCCTTGTTAAATAAAGTGGAACAACAACTCCTTTACAAGATTCTTTTACATCATACAATACGAGAAACAAGGCCACATATGTTTTACAATGGTGGTTCAAAGCCACAATAGTACAATGATGGATCTTCAACAACCGGAAATAGTGTCACAGATCATATCAAAATCTTGCACAACGAGGTTATATAGGCTGTAACCTAAGGTCTTTTTCCAAATCCATAGAAACTAGTACGAATACTACCATGTGAATACATGAGTTGAAGTCGAACATGGAAGGATGCCATCAGAGTGTCACTTAGAGAGATATACTAAAAACCAATGCATAGGAGTCCACCAATATGGGTATTGGATCATAAGGTACTATGTTTGAAACTCTAGGTTTTCATCTGCAAGAGGGACTGATTGGAAGTCATTGTGTGAGGAGGAAGGTACTGAATCTTTCAACAGGTCACGTGAGTAAATGGTATATGGATAAGGGAAGGTATACATAAGATGATCTCAGAAAATAAAATGATAGGTATTAGGATGGACAGACATGGGAGTAAAGATCCTTGAATAGTGAGTACGACACAAAGATGACCCAAGGCATCTTTAGACTTTCAATTGGTACAACTTGACTTATCTGTCATGTAGGAGACATGAACAAATTCCCCATGTATTCAGGACAGGTGGAGGAGTAATGATTCAAAGTGATAGTTGAACAGAGAAGTGAAAAAATGAAACACGAGTACCGGGAGGCTCAAACTAGTGCTTTGTTCAAGGATGACATGCTGCCAACAAACTTACAACCCAAAGGGTGAATTTCTTCCTTTCCTTTCTTGTTAAATTTTGACGAGTCCAAGAAAGTAAACTCAAGTCTTTGTTCATTTTTGACAAGCTTGAAGAAAAGATATCATAGTGCTTTCTATGCCACTGATCCGTGGATTTTACGAGCTCGAATTAGTAAATGCTTGTTGGTGTTTTCATAGTTTTGAGAGTCTAAAAACTCCAAAGAATACTCTAGGGGGTTCACGGGGGATTCATTCAATGAATCTCTAACATAGCACGTTCCTTTGTGGCATATGAAACAATACCCCTAATTTTAGTAAATGTTGGAAAATACCTCCCAAAATCATTTTTTTTAACCCCCTCGCATTATGCCTTCCCAATTTAAAAAAAAAACCCTATTTTCACTATATATTGTATGTATCCATTTTTTCATTTACATTTTTTATACCCCTTTATACATCTACCTAGTATATTGACAGGATACCCCTCTTATGACCCCACATGCATTCTACAATGCATCTTGCTTCTTTCGATGTATATTGTGGATGCACATTACTTCAACCACAATGCAATTACTCAACCACATATCACTATGATTTCTAGCATCTAATGGTCTAATGAAGAGATGGGATATCACTTCTTGTATGTCACTGGAGCCAATGTAAATAGTACAAAATTTAGATTCAGTGTTGCAGGCCCCCAATTGCCGACTAAGCCACTTGTGGGATGGTTATACAAGCCCCCAGGACACCATTGAGATAAATAAGTTGTTTAGCAACTGAAAAATTCTATGACAATAATATAACAAATTCATTAACAACTTTAGAATACCATTTATTTATGACGGAGCTTTAAAATCTTTACAAAAGTTAATTCTGTGTCAAGAAATGATTTGTGCTTGAGAACCCTACCCGTGGTTGATTTCTCTGTTCTTGAATATAAAGCATAAGAATCTCAAGACACCTTGAAACAACGGCTCCTGGAATTTGACTTCGCACTCCTGCATCAACGATTTTTCCAACATAGCTTACAGGGGCATTAGGTGATCCATGTAGTAAGTGCCACCCCCAATCTTTAGGCCTGGGGATAATTGGTTCTGTGCTCTTTCCTGAAGTTGGCTAAGATGTTGGATCCCTTCCAAATGTGATCTAGGGTTAACACCATGATGGTGCACTTGGTTTACCTGAGGCTGAACCAAATGAAAAGAAGCCTGCTGGTTAGTTTGAAAGGGATATTGATGTGACCTAGACTGCAAATGTCTAGTTTGATAAATTGTTTGTTGATTAACTGCGGATTTGGGCATGATTTTGGGACAATGTTGGCATCTGGGTTTGACCTTGGCTAGGAGACTGATTTTGAAGAATAACCGGTAATCGATGACCATTTTTCTGATTGTAAAAAGAGAAGTACACCATAAATTAAAAAAATCCAATATAAACATACCATTTTCCTGATTGCAAAGTGGTAATATTCAAATTCAGACTAGCAACTAATTCCCATTTTTGTAGTGATAGGAATATTCTAAAAAATAAAACAACAGTTAAAAATATAAAGGGAACATGCAAAGAAGTAAAAAACAATCTTGCAAATATCTTTTGATTTGGCAAGGATTTGGAAGAAACTTTTTGAAAATATCGAGAAAAAATGGGGAAATAACAACAAAACTTTAAAAAAAACAAAACAAATTACCACAAATAATCACATTAATCTAAAGCAAAAACAACATCAAATAATCACATTACCACATAAACATGAAAAGGAAACTGATATAGGCAAAGAACAAACTACAACCCCCCAAAAAAATTAGACTTTATAAGCAAAATTATCGCACTCTCACAATTATTCAGTCAAGTAGCAATGTATATCGCAAGCTTTTCAAAATATCAGAAGTGACAATATATTCAAATACATAAAAAAAATTCAAATTGTTGGGAAGTGTATCGACAAGGTGAAAAACTCATGAAATATCTCCTATGTCACAATATATCAACAACATATTTTGGTATTAACTAAAAATGCTAGAAGGCACATGAACAACACTAGAAAAGCCATGCTGGGTATACAGTTCTTAGTTTGCATAGGCTTATATATTGGAGGAGCCTACTTTTTCATTTTATCTAGAATCTATGATCTTCAAAGTAGAGGCAAGATTTCAATGTTCTTATCTGATGATAACTTTTAAATACATACTAGAAAGCATAACAAACCTTTGTCAAAGGAGACAATACACAGACAATACCATCAAACAAGTTTTCAATACTTCACAATATTTACATTAGAAATGCTACCTTAATTTGAAAAGTAGTGCATTTTCCATGAAAATTGGGACAACTTGAAGAGGAGAATCAACAACAGCGGTGTTGGGTGTAGTGTGTGAGATTTATAGCAATGACAGGGGATGCTTTATGTTCTTCCAAAGCATAAATAAGTCTCAAATAAGAATTTCTTTGCAACAAGACGAAAGGAAGGAGAATCTGTTTGGTTCATATGGTCACGTACTTTATTTTAATAATATTTTTCACAATAATTGTGAGGAAATTCTGATTCTGATGTTAAAAAAAAGAGGGCCTTAGATGCAAACCAAAGTTGAACATGAAGCTAAGAACTCTTGATAACTAGTGCACACTTTGACCAATAGTTAAAATTTGAAAAAAAAACATTGTACAAAATTCTTTGGTTGTATCTATGCTAGATGTAATGTCATGGAACTTGTCAAATTTAAAATGATGAAAAAGGAAGAAATCATGGAAAAACTATAATATTTCTTGGAAAAATCAAAGATGGCTAAAACATATTTATTCCAGTTAGATATGATCTAAATGATTCTGTTGAGCGGCTGCAAAGGGTCTTAAACTTGCTAGCTTAGAACTCAGAACTGTTGATTGTTAAATAGAACAATTTTCACCAAGCAGAGGCTCTATTACATGATCCATCCAAAAATAAATAAACAAGAGTCTTTGGTTGTCTCAAATTTGTCACATTTGGACTCTACAAAGACTCGACTCACAAATATATCTAATGATGTTTCCAATGCATAGATACAGGGGTGGACCATAGAAGAGTAAAACCCTAAAGAATGCAGTCAATAATATTTCAACAGTAAAACCTCCTTTAGCAATGGAATTCACCAAGTCATGAGTAGAATGACAAGGGTGAGCAAATGAAAGTCTGAAGAGGAGCCACCATCCCTATTAACGACCATGAACTTGCCCATTTTGGGCCAGATAATACCCCTAGAGAGTGGCTTGTACTAAGAACATTAATGAAGGAAAACACTCTAGTAAACTTCAATGTTAGAACAAGAGACGTCATCACTATCAATGACCATAAATGTGTCAATATTGAGCCCAAGAATGTCCTTCGAAGAATGGCAAAAACTTAATGATTTTGTGATCGTAGGAGGGAAGATTTGGGAATCCCTTGATGTAGATCTCTTGCCATCGAGGGCCAACCAATTACAAAGGAGAAAAACCTGTGGATGCCAATTTTTTCACTAGATATATGTTGAGATCCTACTCAAGCAATTGCAGGTTTTCTCACATCGCCTATGGGTTGAGACCAATGTTACCAAAATTAGAATCAATAATAAATTGGTGAGGCAAAAGAGACAATTTTTTGAATCGGATTGGGAAAAAATAAACAAATACAAAAAATTAAATGTATAAACATTTTGAATTAAGAAAAAAAGAGATTTTCATTGATATTCAAAGTAGCCATGTTCATAAACTACAAGATATCAATAGATGTCCAAAATATATCAATTCTCATCCATAACATGAGTCCATATAGATAAAGCATTTTCTATATTGGTATCATATTCATAAATAGAAATTGTACCCCCCTCCTCTAGGCTATAGCCATTGCCTCTAGCTCGAATCTTGAAGTTGATCCTCCAAAGACGTTAATCAACACCCTACAATTTTGATGAAATTGGGAACATGCACAACAATGCTTCTAGTGGAGATTATCCAAGACATGGCATGCAAACATGCATCCTCCCTGAGATATGTGCCTTGAATACCAGGATATGAATGCACTTAACTAAACTGATCTAGGATGCATGCACCTTACCTAACTGGTGCATGTAAACTTAAATTAGAAACTTGAAGCATGCAAATTCTAACTAAAGAAAAAACAAAAATAGATCTGAACTGCTAAATATAAAGGGAATCGAAACTGGATCTAAATTGAGGATGGAACACACATGCAAAACTGGATTTAATCTGAGGATAGAAGATGCATGCATTCACCCTCTATCTCTCTTTCGATAAATGCTCCCATGCCCTCATTATCGTTGTACAGAATTGCAGGAGGGTTGTAGGGAACTGTTGTACTGCTGTACATAACTCTATTGGAGGAGGGTTTCCTCACTACTGTACAGACCTACACATATGTCACCTCTACTTGTTGATTCCGTTAATGGCACTCTGCTATACACTTCCCGAGGTACTTAAAAATCCCACAGTCTATTCCCATTGTTAAATTATCTTATATTATATTATCTATGTCAGGGAAAAGGAAAGATAGGTTGAGGTGGCCTAGTGGAATCATGTATCAATGGGAACTGTCTCATTAATCTACTACAAACTATGCATATGAAACCAATATATATTATGTGGTTAATTCCCTCAATGGATATGACTCACTGGCAGTTGCGGCTAGCACTTTTGATGTTTCTGAGGAGTTATCCGAACTACAATTACCAAGTAAAGGTGATGTTCAAGCCATTTGTGCCATATAATCGGGAGCATTGGCAAGTTTTCGAAAAATATGTGCAGATAGTCTACTTCATAATGAACATTAGTGTGTTTGAAGGAAACACTCTTGGCTTGGAGGATGAGAAAGAGGGTTGTTCATTGCCAAATATGGATATTATGGAGGGAATGATCCTATTGGAAAAAAAGAATTGAGAGATTGAAGGTGAGCTTAACTATAGAGTAAATCATGTAGCCCCACCCGATTGTTCATTTATATTCCTAATACCTAGGAATATCTTGCTTCAAGATGTTTGTCAAGGCCAAAGAGAACCCCACCTGCTCCCGCCACCTCTCAATGCACATTGACTTGTTGGAAAGAGAAGATTTCATAGGTTAAATTTTCACAAAAGTATATGGAGTTCTAAAAGTTAAAGTTAGTACAAGCTTAGCATTTAATCCCTAGTCTTGAAGAATTTCCAAAATGTGTAGGTTATTGTGAATTATGCATAGCTTTGAATGGAAAAGGCCCAGATTTAGTACAACCTGATACATTGGGAATAAAATATTTTAGGCTATCACAAGCTAGTTTTTTAAGGGTTTTTGAATGACATTCTAGGAGCTAATTTGTACAAGTTGGGAAAAATTAACAAGTCACTATAATGTGCACTTTTTACTGATCCAAGATCGCTACTAATAGATTATTTTGGAAAAATACATCTCAAGCTATATCTATTTGAATTTTAGGATATTTAGCGGGGGATGCACCAAGCTACAAGTAGTACAAGGCTTGCCACTACTCCAATCTTGGATAAAAATCATAAATACATACATCTTAAATTATAAATAACCTTTGATTGCTATATCCAAATCAGGTGATTCAAAAGGTGTTCAAGAGACACCCAGAATAAGAATATTCAATCAAAATCTATGCTATTTTAGATCAATGGTCAGAGAGTATTGATATTTCAAGCTTGAGATCCTGGAATGGCCATTTTTTGTTGGTATCTCTAACATGTGATAAATACTCTGTATCTCTTAGCTCAAAGATCAGATTGATGCAAGACTTGAAGCATTATGAAGGAAATCTAGTACTATATGATTACATAGTTTCAACTCCTGATTAAGCAAAAAGTAAGTCACGTCTATTGACATTAACTTTCAATAATTTTCTTATGTACATTACAAATAAGAGAGATATATCCTATATTTACAAGAGAAATCAATAGGCTAGTATGGAAGAATTTTAATATTCGTGTAGGTCCCATTATACTACATTTGATTTTCCTGGAAGGAGAAACATACATGAAGTTAACACGTAAAGTGTGGACATGGTGGACTACTCTTAACCAAAAGCATATGTGAAATGTTCTAGACTCGGAATTTAAAATTATATTTCTTATAAAAGTGTTGAAATATCTTTGGAAAGAATTAGAATTTGTCCTAATGAAAAAAGGGAAAAGGATGAAGAAACATGTGCAAATTGTGAAACCATAACCAAACCCTTCTTAAAGAGGCTAAGAAGTTTTAAAAATTGAAAAATAGATGTCTAAAAAAGGTGTCACCAAAGATCATAGATGACTAGGAGAGTTGGAGAAGAAATATTAAACTCACAAAAAATAAGAAAAATACAGTCATTGATGACTTCTCCACATTGATGATTGAAATTCACATGATGTTGTTTATGTAAATGAATACCTAAATATTTTCTATTTTATACTTCATTGTTTCTCTAGTATAAAATATTTCCTAACAAATGAAGGATAATTGTAGAAGCTTTGCAATCAAAAAATTGAAGTTACTTGCACTATTGTTTGTCCTATTGAACATTGTAAATTTGTAAATAGAATTTGATATCATATATTAAAGCTTCCAAATATTTTATGATACACATGTTCACCCTACATCAAAATTTTGTTCAAGGTTTTAACCTTCAAGCTTAGATTTCGGGACAAGCGGTACAGAGTAGCACCTGGGTTCCACTTTTGACCATCCAGATATGGTATATAATAACTAAATATGCAATATTTCATAGGTATGCAAAGTGTAAACATCAACTCCAAGGTTGCATGGATATCTGGCTATAGGGATACGTTGAGTAATAGTGCAGTGAGTACGCAGCATGATCCCCAAAAATGGGGGATGAAATACAAGAGTATAGCTATAGCCTAATACCACATATAAATAAATGTATAAAATAAGATTCAAAGAAATTTGTTTTACATTTTCCAGTTCCGATTCAAAGACACAGGTGGTAGATGACTTGGATGGTCCTCCTAGAAGGATCACTTTGACAACGAGGCTCGTTCTTCATCTCCCATGCAAACATTGTAGGGTCATCCCTGTATAAATATGTGATAAATATACAGATATATGAGACTAATTTCATAAATATATAGATATATATCAATATGTTTATATGTATTATTATGTATGCCATATCCATATGTATCATATCCAAAAATAAATCTAAACACTGGAATAGGTATTCTCATCCATATCCTATTTGTGTTCTGGTAACTAAAACTCAAAACCTACATAAGTGCCATATGGTAAACAAGTAATATTTGACATAAAATGAAAAATAACACTAATTCTTAGAACAAGGACATGAGAATTAGATGTGTCATTAAAGGAAAAGATAAATTATAAAGTAATCTTCCTATACTTTTCAAGAAAACCAATACTTTTCAGTAAAACCAAACAAGGATAAAAATGAAAGCCAAATAACAAAACCGTAAAAAGCAAGCATGGAATATGCCATGTACATGTCTCCAAAGTACTTGATGTTGAAGTTTAAGGGTTAGATGAGTTTTTAATTTAAGTAGTAAACGTTAATGCATGAACATATAAAATCATATTCAGAACAATACTTCATAATAAAATTTGAATTGTAATAAACAAACATAATTTTCATCTCTTTCAACTTAACGATCCATTATTCACTGCATTAAAGTTGGTACTCGAGAATCATCAAATTCCATGTACAATAACAACATGATAAAATAATGCACAGTAGATATCAACAGTAAATAACCATAACCAATATTTGAGTCAACCATATACTCAGATTTTTCAGGTTTGATCTTGTCACCGAAGGGACATTTCAATCTAGACGAACAATTTACGTACCTTGAGAGAGATCCAGAGGGGGTTACAACAGAAGCATACTAACCACATACTAACCCAGAATTCTTAGTCAACAAGCACATTCATACCTAGTACAGTCATGCTGACAAAGGACACACAATCATGCTGGGTAAGGATGTAGTCACATATTGTAGAGACACATATGCATACTTTGCACAATCATGCTTGAAAAAACACAGTCCACCCATAAAGTGAAACTAACTGTAACACTGGGGAATACCCCACATTCCACACAAGAAAACAAATCATGGTCACCATGGGGAAGGACCCAGAGTCCACTCAAGAAGACAAATCGCGGTCATGCCAGTGAAGGACCTAGAGTCCACCAATAAAGTGCCAAAAAACAAATCAACGGTCATGTTGGTGAGGGACTCATAGTCCACCAAGAAATAGACTCATGGTTACATCGTGGAAGAACCCACAATCCACCCAAGAAATAGGCCACGGTCACGCTGGGGAAGGACCCACAATCCAACAGAATCACGGTCATGCTGGTGCAAAGTGACCACGTGGAAGCTGTAAAAAGGAAAGCCCAGTCATGTGGGTGGTGCAGTAAGAGATCACATGTTGCCACAACAAAGATCACGCAGAGGGAGAGATCTCAGTCATGCTGGAGCAATGGACCACAAAATGGATCCATCTCTCATGTTAAATTAAAATTTTAATTTATATTCTAGATACTCCTTAAGATAGGGTATCAAAAAATTAATAAACATAACCTATGGACCAAGTAAGATAAAGGATCATTAGTCAATCAAGGGGGCCACAATAAAACAAACCACAAACCCACAAGGTTAAGGTGAACTATATAAGGTGGACAATCAACTCCTTTATAGGACCAACAAGACCAATAATTTTCTCTCTCTCTCAAGGTATATTGTTTTATATTTTTTCATCAATGTATAAGATTCATTAGTTATAGAAAGTAGAACCAAATAAACAACTTATATAAGGAAGAGAAGTGAAATCCATAAAAGTAGTTAGCTTGGAAACTACAACTGCAACTAAAATACATAAATAGGCATCAAAGCAACTGCAAGCCATCTCAAACAGACATAAACCATGACAAACAATGACAAACAAGTACTAGAAACAAAATAGTATCGTTTTAACTAGGAAATATAAGCTTAAAGCATAATTTTCATCTCTTTCAAATTTAACACTCCCTAAGGTCCCCGTGTTAAAGTTGAAAATCATACAAAGAGAATAAATAACAATACTAGTAAATCTAACTCAAAGTACAAAGAAAACTAATACGATAACCGACTATGAGAGTTGAAACCTTCCTTATACTCAGCTTAGCACACCCAAACATTGTAGCAAAGATATCAGTCCACACAAGTCCGAATGCATAGTGTTCATCTCTTTCAACTTTAACACTCCCAAAAGTCCACATTCAAGAGTATAAAAGAAGAAAGAGATGAAAATTATGCTTTGAACTTATCTTTTCTCACTCGTCTAGTTATGGCTGAAAAACATAAAAAGACAATAAATAACATCAGTAGTAAATCTAACTCGTCTCTAACTCAAATTACAAAGAAAACAAATCATATAACCCACTAGGAAAGTTGAAACCTTCCTTACACTCGGCAATAATTTTTTAGATCAGATCTTGTCTGTTAAGAGACAAGTCACTACAGGAACAAAGGACATACATGAGAGAGAATAAATTCAGTTACCTAGTTGACAAGCAAGGAATCCCTAATTACTAGAGCAACAGACCAAGGAATCCCTAATTACTAGAGCAACAGACCAAGGAATCCCTGCAGTTTAAGCAGTTTTAAGTGGACTAAGATCTATGTTGCATTGTATGAGTGCTTGGGTCTTATTAAAGTGAACCGTAAAGGAACCCCAATTACTAGAGCAGCAGACCCAAAAACAACAATCCATAAAATATCAGGTAATGATGAAATTTCACACACAAAACATGCACAAACTAGATCTTTGTTTGTATCCCACACAAAGCCCATGGATTTATTACAACTTAGCACACTCAAACAATGCAACAAAGATATTATACCACTCAAGTATGAAACCACCAGGGTGTCATTGATGAACCAATACCATATCACGTCCGTTCATATTGGGGGCTTAATAATTATAAAAAAAACATTATATTGGGGTCATATTAAGGGTTTAGGGGTTTTTTATGGGTTTAAAAAAATTATAATATGTTGGGGATTTTATTATAAAAGGGGGTGGAGCTGCAACATGAGTGGGGTGTGGATAAGCAACACAATAATAGCGTGAGCATGGGAGCACTAGCATAAGGACCAATCAAGGGTCAACATAAGATCAAGAGTCAACGACGGGGGCGTCACTGACAGACCAATACTATATCACATTCATTCATATTGGGGGTTTAATTATTTAAAAAAACCCAAAACATTATATTGGGGGTTTTTAGTCATGTTGGAGCATTGGGGTTCCAGGCTCAAATTGCGATGTGGGAGCATCACAGGAGAATAGGGTTTTCACGACCTTTGAGGAGCACTACGCATGAGGGAGAAACTGGGGTTTTCAGCCATGTTGGTGTTTTTAGTCATGTTGGAGCATTGGGGTTCTAGGATCATACTGTGTTGTGGGTGAACATAAGATCAAGAGTCAACAAGAGGGGTCAAGAAGATGAAGGTGTCAAAATCATGGTCAAACTATTATATTCTCTCTCAAGGTATCACCAAGGCACAGAGTTTTCGGCAATGTTGGAGGAGCACCAAGGCACAGGGTTTTCAACTGTATTGGAGGAGCATCAAGGCATAGGATTTTTGAAGTGCATTGTGGGAGGAAGCATAGGGTTTTTTTCCGTGTTGGAGGAGCACCAAGGAATAGGGTTTTCAGCCGTGTTGAAGGAGCATCGCACGAGGGTTTAATTATTAAAAAACTCTAAAACATTATATTAGGGGTTTTCAACTATGTTGGAGCATTGGGGTTCTAGGATCAGACTGCACGGTGGGAGCATCACGAGAGCATAAGGTTTTCATGAACTTTGAGGAGCACTATGCAGGAGGGAGAAGCTGGAGTTTTCAGTCGTGTTGGTGTTTTCATCCGTGTTTAAGAATTGGGGTTCTAGGATCACACTGCATTGTGGGTCAACATATGATCAAGAGTCAATAAGAGGGGTCAAGAAGATGAAGGTGTCAAAATCATGGTCAAACTGTTATATTCTCTCTCAAGGTATATAGTCCATAACTTATAAGTGTTCCAAACCATAGCAGTAAATTTTATCATCACTGTATAAGGAAGGTCCATACCACGTCCATACCCACTCCATACCACAACAGGTGCACAATAGTGAGTTTTATAACAAGATATTTCCACACCCTAGCCATCTTTCGAATCAATAACAATCACAATTTCCAAATGAGCTAATATGCACTCCACACAAACATGATGAAATTAAAGAACACTTCCACTGGAAAATTTTAAGATCTGAAATCATAAAAATCGAATGGACTATCAAGATTTAAACTTGAAAATTTATTTGATTTCTCTACTTTTTTGTCAACTGTTGAACTATTACCATCAACATTATTGCCAATAATATCTGAAAAATACATTTTGGCAATTCCTGTACAACATGAGTGTTGGGCTATAGGGTAGACCCGAGTTTTATACCTTTAGCTTCGCACCAACAAAAGACCCACAGTGTTTTCCCTTTCGACAACAACCTGCGAACAGGTTGCAGTCTCACCCGAAACAGCTATGGGATGCCGCAGAATCAGGTTTCTGCAAGCAAACGAGGGAGATTACTGTACCTTTAGCTTTTATCAATTTATAATCAATTAACATAGAGCTTAATCATTCATATATATATATATATATATCTTCGTAGTTAAATAACACCATGACTTGGTTAACCCTTACTGGGAATGCACAGCGAAGCTATTTCTTAAACAACGATCTTACTTATCAGATTTATCTATACTTATCAATGCATAAAAGAACATAACAAAAATCACACAAGAACCACAACACCAGATATAACGTGGTTCACCCCTAGTGTAGGGGTTACATCCACAGAAGTGTGTTTTATTCAACTTTTCTACAAAATCACAGTTCTGATCTGCGCACTCAGCTGCAGATCCCTTCAGTCCTCAAAGCCACGCACACAGCAGCATGCCTCTACGCACACAGCTGCAGATTTCCTTATCACTTACAAACCCTTTGCGCACACAGCTGCAGAGGTCGTCCACGCACTCAGCTGGGACTTATCCTTCACTTACAAAATAGCCTTAGCTTCGCCTTAACTTTCTTACATTCAAAAACCTAACTTGACTTATTTACAAGAGTGCCTATTTATACATCGCACTATTACAAAACCATGGACTTCAACCATGGGCACCCCGAACCCTAAACCCTGGACTTAAACCATGGGTTTATTACAAAAAGAGGACTCTGACTTAACCCCGACACCCCTAAGACTATTTTGAGTCATAACTCCGCTTACAAACTTACAAAAACCTCGGAGTTACCCATCTTAAGGACCGTTAGGGTGCGCGCCCCAACAATGAGACTAGAAAAGAGAGTGAAAATAGATACCTTGCTTTTAGTAATCATACAAAACTCGGACTGTGCTATGCAACTTCCATTAGGTAATAACACATAGTTATCTAATAATCTTTAAAAGCATAAGCAAAAGTGAAGAAAAACTCTAAGGAATGCTACATAACGTGTAAATAACGAGCACATCAAAATTAAGTGTGAATTAAGTCTGAGTATCCCATTGCTTGTTCAATATTTTGGAAATGCATCTTCATACCTCAGGATTTACATGCATCTTCAACATAGAATTGATTGGTAGGTCCAAAAATTTATAGTTAGGGATGTCATATTTTCCAATAAATATGCATAAAGCTTGAGCAAGTCCTTTGAGACCTAGTAGATCATAGCTGCAAAAATGAAAACGAGTATCCTTAGTTCAAACATTCTTTGTATTTGTGCTCAATAAATCCCACATAAAGAATATAAATCCATAATTCACTTGCCCTGCATTATAAATACATTTCTAGCTACATAATTTTAATTTTTATAAATCAATGCACTATAAAACCAAAAGTGAAGGCTGGTAAACAAGAAATAAACAACACTCAGCCCCTGATACTAGTAGCTGAATTGGACCAAATAGATTCAAATTATTTTGAGAAGAATCAGAGTCTACAATACAGAAAAATAATACTATAATTTAAACACGGAACACAACGGATCTGAATGGGATGCCCAAAATTTACAATCAAGCTACTACAACCAACAATATACATAATTTGATGAGATGTTAAAAATCTTTGAAGCTACACAATAAAGCATTTTCATTTTCTAGAATTAAATACCTTCACCTAACAGTGCTAGAAATTTGCAGAATTCTTCTTAGAATAATGATTCAGCTAAAGTTGTGAGATGGGAAAAAAAAATTGTAACTAGGGATACATTTCCAAAACCATATAGAACATATCCTGGCATGGGAATATTGACTGAATCATATGTCCATTATCTATGTGAAAAAACTGTTTAAAATTAATGTAATATATTTCATGATATAATTCTATCATGAATTGATGTTGTTAATCAGTTGAGTACCATTTTGGAGATGTCTTCCTCCATCTTTACATCAATATTTCAAGAATTGCAGGTGCATCCCAGCTTAGGTGTAGCTATTCCCAACACTTTGCTTTTTCCTCTTTATTTATGTTACTAGCAATATTTGCAGTTGTGGTAGTGTCCATTTTGGTTGTAGGGACATTGAAGGAGCTATCAGAGGAGTTTTTAAATCTATTTGGTAGAAAAATGTCAATTGTAAAAGCTATAAATTTCTATTGTAAAGTCAAATTGAGATGATCTTTTTCTTGTTGGAAACTAGTCTAAGAAGCTCGAATTGAGCTATCACTTCTTTGTTAGGAAGTAGATTCATAAGGATTTAAAACAAGAGATGTTGTCAGGGATTCCATGAAGCAACATTCAATTAGGCTAAGAGAATCAAATGAATTTTTTATTCTATTTGGCGCAAAATTTCATATCTAATTGCACACACAATATTAGCTTCAGATTCACACTAAAAAGTGAGACATTTAATTCAATCTCATAAAAAATCTCTTCTCCAAGCTTCTATACATTTAATTACATGCCAATATTTTATCTAGCAAAGGATGAAAGCAACATAGAAATAAGAAGACACATAGTTGAGCCCCTCTTTGGTCCTCAAACTTTGGGGACAAAGCTTCTCAATGGGAAGGGAATATTGTCACACTATCCCTAATGACCTTCTAGATTGCCCACATTAATAACATCAAATACAAGAAATTTTGGAGCCTATTCGGTCCTCATTATGATACAGGGTGTTGAAATTTTACCGGCACTATCATAACCCTCTCTTGTGGATAGATATCAGCAGTGAAGGTTATATAAAAAAATCTCAACTCGGCTTCACGATTGACTGATTGTGTGAGCCCATTCGACCCCCATTAATTTGTCATAACAATTTTAATTAGGGTTTCTCTAATTTCTAGGTTAAGATTGTCATTTCACCAAATAGGGCCCTATTTGGATAGTCATAAAACCTGAGTAAAGGAGTGTTTAAACCATAACATACCTGCTACACTTATTTTTATTCCTTTTATAAATCATAAATACAATTTTAAATATTGTTTGGAGGTAACCAAGTCAACCCTCTTTAGGATTGCAACAGTGGTCTCATATATGGCTTCTGGACTCTCAGATTTCTTGAAGATTTGTAACTTTGTTGTAGCCTTGAAACAAGATCAGTTCTTATACTCTAACTTGGACAGTGATATAGTAGCATTGTTACAGTATATGGTACATACATTTGTGGACATTATATTGCTTTTCTGATTTCCAATTTTTTGCAAATTTATGTTCTTTTCGAATTCACAGGCTGATCTAGCACTTTTCCTTTATTATGACCACTAGATCTGAGCTTGTCTTAGCTTATTGATATTCTTTTCAGCATCTATTTTCTATATTGTAAGAAGGAGGAATATACTTTTTATCTTACTACTGCTCCTACTTTTGCAAGAACATACTATGTTTTAGCTTATAATCATTTCGACTTCCTCCCCTTGCATAAGTGGAATGATATCTTGGGTTTCATGTTGAGATTTTTTTACAATAGTGTTTTCTGTCTTTTAATATGTGACAATCAATCTATTGTCCATTTTTTGCTACATGTACTAATATTTTTTTTTCAATAGAATTACAAAAAACATATTTCACAAAAAAAACCAAGAAACCAGAAGAGAAACAAGAAAGAAGAATAACTGTCCACATAAGATTGTTGGAATATGGAAATTTAATAGCGGATCCTATTAGAGAAGCCAATCACTATAGTGATAGCCACATCATCCAATTTCTGGATCCATGCTAACTTAACATCAACTGAAAACCAAAACATAATTGATATAATTGTAGATTGAAATTATAAAAGCACACAACCCTAATCAATTTGATAGGAACCCAATTCAAGCAAAATCCACACAAACCCATTTAATACCAATGCAGGCACACAACCCTAACTAATTTTAATACAAATGCAAATATGGCACATAGACCCATATACATTTCATATAATTATGTAAGTATTGCAACATACCTTCTAACACTCTATCTGCCAAACATCCAACACTTATTAAGAGGTGGAAAACCGTGTCATAGTTATGGCATGCGACCTTCTGTGTGAACAATAAGATGTAACATATATAAGATGTAACTTGGAAAGAAATAACAAACACTTTCATTGAGAGGCCTGCAAAAGTTTTGAAATTACCTTTGCTATAACTCTTTATAGAATGAGATCATGTATGATTTAATTCTCTTGCAAGTAAAGTGCAGCATGGAATTCCTGCAAAAATGGGTAAAAGAGAGAATTAATGACCTTTCTTGTAGATTTTTTGGCAAAATGAAACATGCCATCAAGTGAATACTTATTAAAACAAACTTGAGTATTTGTTGGAAGTTGACGTAAAGTAAAGTGGCCTTGATGATGATCCATTTGACAGACTTGATGATCATCAATCCTGGATGATATTTACTACTGCTGATATTTACTACTTCTGTTACTACTGTTTTATTTATATGTACATATGTTATTTACTACTTCTGATATTCCATTTAAGAAAACATTTAGAAAACAAATGTTAAGAAACACACATTAATTAATATTCCATTTAAGTATTGAAGTAGAAAAAGAAAGTATATGAAAACTCTAACATGGGCATGGGAACCAAAATTTGACAAACAAAAACATGTTTCATCCTTTTAAAAGTAATATTAAACATAATTGTTGAAATAGACAACAATTCAATAACCCTCAAGAACCATGGTTCAAGAATGCATAAAGAAATATTTGACGATCGATAACTTTACATTGAGTTATCCCAACCGTTCGACATCCAAACCATTCACCACACCTGAAGATAAGAGAAATTAAAATGAGTATGAAATTGATACAAACGAATCAATGATAATACAAAAAATAATGATTTATAAATAAGCTATAATATAGTTGTACAAAATATAAGAGAAATTATAATGGTTTGAAAACTTCACCCTATTTAAAATTTTAATGAAATCCTAAAAAATTATGTGCTCACTTTCTTCTAACTTGCATGTGTCATTCTTGATATTGTATGATAGGTTTGTCATTGCTATAACATATTCAAGTTGTATGAATATATGATTTTTTGAATCATAGTTGTACATGCGTTTCCCCTTTATTCTATTATACCAACAAGTTTGAAGCTCAACACAGTCATGCATATCCAAAAGATCAATTTCATTATGGTAATCAAACACCCTATTGCCATCCTTCTTTCTTATTCTTTGAACTCTTCCAATGTACCAAGTCCCACAAGAAACGTCATGATTTGTACTTTGAGATACACCTTTTCTTGTAGTACGTTCATCTACGTCTATAGACTTGCTCTCAAACAACACCAGACAATCTGCTCAATTTCCAAAACCAATTGCAACACCCTTTTTGGGGGCCCTCTCATCTCGCCCGAAGTATACTCCATTCCTCACTTTAGTCAATCTATCTTTCGATAATGTTGGATTTCCATTCAATAGACTAACCAAACAGTATTTTTGCATGTCCTTTCCATCAAGCTCCACCACTAGTTTGGTAGTTATGTTTACATTTTCATCAACGAAATCTAAAATTCCATCTAACTCGTGCATCCACTCACTTTCCATCATTTGCAAATCACTATTATTGAGTACCATAAAATATGGAGATTGGAATATGGATGTGGAATGAACCGATGGATAATTATCAACTACTTCATCCACAACTTCGAATGTTGGAACATTGTGATCCTCTATCCATGGTTTAAACCACCAAGAATCTTCTGTGTGTCTTTTTGGTTGCATGCTAAGACCTAGTAAAATTCCTTGTGCATCCTCTAATCTTATCTTGATAAATTCTATAATTTTATTATATTTTGATATTGAATCATATTGTGACAAGACTTCACCTTCCTCTATTGTTTGTTTATGCAATTTATTCCAGATACTCATTTGTTTCTTATGAGATTTATTTAAATGAAGCCCTTTAGGATTTGATTCTTCTTCAACAACTCTATTAAGGGTTCCAATAACATGAAGTAAGTCAGTGAAATCATATGCCCTCTCTACTCCAACCATGCCATCAAATTTGCTAAAGAAGTTCTCACATACATCTGACCCAGTCAGTTGCAATGCACATGGCAAGTTAGAGTACTGATCACAAAATAATCTCATCAACAAAACCAAAAAGTGGCAAGAAATTTTCACATCTTGATATTCCTATCTGATAATGAAATTAATGTTGACATTAGTATTTTCTTGTTCTCTGACCCAACATATCCATAACATGAATAAATGATGGACTCTTGAAGAATTTCGCACTCTTTCCCAAAGAGTCAAACTAGGAGACAAAAAAAATCAATATAGTGAGCAAAAATTTCTAGATAGGTCTCTGTACCTAATGTCCTCTCTGTCCTTCCACCTGTACTTCTCATTTCCTTCAAGAACCTATGGACATGCCTTGAAGAAATGTGTTGTGCAAAACCCTAGTTTTGGAGGTCAATCCTCTCTATATCCTCAATTTTAAGCTTGTGGTCATACACTTTAAAATTGTTATAAACCATTCTTACATAGTTATAACTAATCAACTCTTCTCCAACAATAAAATCTCGTCGACCGCTAAAAAAAGGATTCACTAGCATTTTTTCGTTGTTGATGTAATCCTGGTCATTAAGTCCTGTTACTTTAAATCCGTCATACAACCCAGTTAGCCTCCACCCTTCCCAGGGAATTTGATATCGCATGCCCGTTGTTGAGTAATAATCCTTCAACATAAGAATTATTCTCCTACTATCCCCATATGAGGAATAACTAATAATAGGTCCTAAAAAATGTTCCACATGTTTCTTCCATAGGTCTTCTACTTTTTCCCGTTGTCGATGGACAAAATTTGCAACAAACCCGTTGCACGTTGGATGAACAACCACAACCAAATGAGGAAGATTCTCATGTAAAGGGTTTGTAATAATAACACGTGCATAATGGCCAATCACACAATTATTGAAGGCATCTGTAATAATCTCATAGCCTGCATCGCCCTCACCAACTGTCACCAAGAAATGTGATTGGCACTTATGTTCTTCTTTCTTACCACAAAACCCACCAATGTATCACTTTTTGCTACCCACCTGACATATTTTTTCACAACAGTTTCATCTTCAGCAAAACATATGGGAAATGAGCCCTCTATACCATGTTTGGCTTTATAGGAAGCATAATTTTTTTTGATTGTATAGAAAAGTACTCTTTCTCCCTTGGGATATATGTAAATGATTTTATAACTTGCCTTAAAGTCGTAGATTTCGAAGGGAAATCCATATTCAAGTTAATAAATCTATGTAATATAGGACCTCCTCATAACTTAATCATATCATACATTGATTGAGTGGATGCACTATAATTTCTCCCTGACTTTGAACGAACTAGGTTGTGAAATATATCTTGAACAAATTCCCAAACTGCATCTTTACCTTGCAATTTTCCTTGCTTATGAGACTCAAACACATCCTTCCTTCCTGCAGATTCAAACAAATTTTCCCTTAGAGACCTTGTTTTAATAGATGGTGTAGAAACCTTTGTGCTCTCCCACCAAAGAGATCCCATTGTTAACCTATGTGTATAATTTATGTCTCTTGCAACAATTTTGAGTTCATTTTGAGTCAAATGGTCCAACCTTCTCCCTTTCACTGTATCTCTCCCATGTGTTTTGATGTTGCTCCTTGATTCAGAGTATAAACATATTCGAAAGTCATCACAATTAGGTATCATCTTAAAAAAATCGCATGTCAATGAATCAAAAGGTATTCTTGTTTCAGAAACCCTCTTTTGAATGAATATGTCTGTATGTACCATTAATACGGTATTCAATATCATGATAACACAGTGTTCTCATGGTATGTTTCTCTATGGCCCACATTTTTCTACCACTTTGGTCATCCATTAGAACCTTTATGTCCAATCTCTCCCCTCTTCTCTCAATATATGGATCCCAATACCCCTAACATAATAATATCGGTGGAGGCATTTGTCCTAGAATTAGATGAAAAAACACATTGGTTAATGATATACTAACTGCTACTAACAAGTAATAACAAATAAAGTAATGTGCATATTCAAATTAAAATTAAATTAAAAATTTGGTAATTAACAGACCTGAAGTAGAAGCTTGTGAACTTGTAGAAGCCCCATGTAATTGTGATGGTAGTGATGGGATCAAGAACTTAGTCAAACTTTGTTGGGACTTTTCATTGGTAGGCTTCTTCAGTCTCCCAATTGTTCCACTCCTCAACACAACTGTATCATGTGAAGCCTCATCCATAGTAGTAGTAGTGTGCTTCTTTGCTTTCATGTGTTTATTTAGAGAACTAACAATATTACCACTTGTCGGCACCAAAGAGAACCATCTATTGCATCGTGTACATTCCACTCTTACTTTTTTCTTGTCCTCATAGTTTGCAAGTGTTGCTTCCACCACCTTGAAAAAATTAGGCTCTTGCGTTTGGTTGAAATCATGTAGAAGTTTGATTGCTTGATCAATCTCAAGTTGATATCTAGCCATCGTTGTCATCTCTTCTCTGCTACATGAAGGAATTTCATAAATTCCCAAAATTGAAATGCGACGTTGATGGGAACCTGTTTTCATATGTTTCTTTTTGAATTTACGAACTATTCACGCTACCAAGGATACTTCCCCCGTCCATAATCAATGACACAAATTTCACAACGGATCTTTATATTAGGTTTTCCATTTTCTAAATATCCCTTGAGTGTTAGCTTCTCCTTGACAAACTCTTCCATTAAGCTATCGACTTTATGTTCCCAAGATGCCAATACATTAGGATCAACCAGTACAACTTTTTCCATTGACTCAGACACATGATCAGCTCTTGGTTTTTTATGCATAGGTTCCTCCACATTCCATTAAATGTTTTCAAAGATTAATGTTCCTTACATTATGTGTGATTGCAATGTTTCAAAAACCAGCGTGCCTACTTTCCTCTTAATTCCTACATTTGTTGTTGTAGGTTTCCTTTTTTTCTCTTGCTTTGTATTTAAAGGAATTCCAATTGGGCCAATAAAATCAAAAGGATATTCAACGATTTCATCGTCCACAATTTCATAACAGATATTAGCATATGTACAACCTTTTAGACACTGTACTGTGCCAAAAGCACAGTTCTCTTCACCAATATATTTTACGAAGTCCACAGCATCACTTGGATCCATCTGTGTTTACATCCATGTGTACCATTTAGTTGGTTAATAAACACCTAAAATTATAACAATTTTTTCACAAGTTTGGATATAATATGGCTACAAAATGAGGTGATTGCATCCATAAATAAATGAAAAAAAATATGTATTCAAATTTACACATGCATATTAGTTCATTAATAAAACAAAGAGCTAGGAAGCAAGGTATGAAATTTCAATTCAAATCTCTAGAAAGAATGAAGAAATATTACTATCGAGATTAAACACCTTGAAACAAAATGTATTGTCAGTGGATTTTTCAAATATCCCTCCCCAAACTGATGAGTCAGATTCAATGTACCTGTAGAAGATCAAAAGGTGATCAAAACAAGAGATGAAAAAACATAGAAACTTTGTTAATGGCATAAAATATTTCGCTAGAGAGAAATCAGTTAATGGCATAAAATATTTCAATGTTTGCTTGCAATTTCAAAGGACAATATATATGTGCAAGAAATTGTTGTGGAGGTTGCTATAAAGTCTAATGATTTGATGATTTGGTACCACCTAAGTGGGTAACCCATCACACAAGATGACCTTGAGGTATATGGGATTTAAATGAACATCACACTACCAACACCAATCCTACTATCATAACTACATTTTAACGCATTGTTCCATGACTTGAGCATGGATTTTTTTATCAGCCATGCTATTTATCTAACTTCATGTGCAAGTGGTTGTGGTTGTGTCAAGCACTAGGTAAATTTATCCAATACTTTCTTGAATCAATAAACAAGCTCCACCTCCAAATTAATATAAGATATTTGGAATAAGTACTTGTTCTTAAGTTAAATTCTAGTTTGGTCACTATTTTTCATATCGAAATGTTTATGTTTGAGAGTACCAACCTCAGGACCAAGCCTTTCTTTGTGCCCTAGTCATCAAACTAAAATTGATAAGAAACCTATATTTACACCATACCATAACCATAACCCTAATACTAGCTCTAGCCCTAACATTTTTAATTCCACAAACCCTCATCATTTCTCATCATGAAACTCCCCCAACCCCAACCCTCACCTTAGTTTGTCCCATATTCCATGATGTGCAAATATCACCTTAATTTGTCCCATCTTCCATGATATGAAATTGGTTATGTTGTATAACCCGTAAAACAGAAATCAAACAGAATGGCAGGCCATAAATTACTGTCTCATGCAAGAGAACCATCCATGTTCTGGAATATATTAAGCCACTTTCTTTCTATTTCATTAATAGTATTTCTGGTGTCTGTGGGTGCTCTCGACATGACTCTTCCTAGAAGGATCTAAAAAGGGGAGAGGGGAACATCAGAAGGTCATTAGTAGGCATCCTCATTCCTTGAAGAGAGTGTCAGACCTACTTGTAAAGGCATAGGAAAACCATAACATATTTTCTCCTAGGCTAAGCACTAAGTTTCTAAAATTTTAAATTGGGATAAACTTTAGATGGTCGAAGGAAAAATCATGGAAACTTTTGAGAGGGGTAAGAAAATTTAAAAAATATATATTGATCCCAAGGCCCTTTTCCAGATCTCAATGGAATAAGTGGGTCATATTGAGTTGTTACAACCTAGGAGTTACTTCTGCACTAGTTTTTATTATTATTTTAATCTGTATCATTCCGCCAAACTTTCACTGCTCTACAATTAGATCCAAGTTCAAGTTATGCCAACTTATGGAGCCCCCCTGACTACTTATGTGGATTTTCCTAATTCTCCTTTTCCTTAGAAGTTAGCATTAGGAAACAAGGAAATAGAGTCCATGAGATTATGAGGTAAGTTCATACAATTCCGAAGCAAAAAATCACATGCATTCCTTGCAAGAAAGCCTTAGGATAATCATTAATGTAATTCCTCTCAAACTATGCTGAGAACACAGGTGCATAGTTTGCTGAGGAGTTGTAGGAATGGTCAAGCACGAATCCCTTTACTTCATTCCTAATTCCTACACAGATACCCATTGAACACAATAATTCCTTCCTAGTAGGCACTTGTTGCACAAAAGTGAAAAACTGGAAACCTTCTATGGAATAATCGAGGACTCGGGGTGAAGCTTTATCCCATTTCCTTTTAAAGATAGCAATTATCTTTCATCCAGAAATTAAAAAAAATAAAAATTATTCAATCATGTTTTCATACTCGTGGCCATCGAAGCATGGAATGCTACTCGTTTGTACAAAACTGGAAAGTTGTTGGGATGCAACAATTTATCATGTACATACCCTAGAACTGCCCAAACTTGAGAATATACAATTTTTTGATGTGAAGGAGAAAAAAAACAGTTTCAATTATAACTAGCATGCCCGGGTTTGACCATAAAGATGCTTAAAATGTGCCCAGAATAGTTGATGATGTTTTTGGTTGGCCAAAGATGAGGTATCATTGCTATTTGAAGGCTTAAAAAGATCCTGAATACATAGTTTTTGGATTCTGTTGTTCATCCCACTCCTAAAAATGAACATAAACGTTGCATCTATGAGAGACTAATAAACTGACAAAAATCTCTTTGTATCACTAAGAAATCACTTCGATCGAAGAGTATCAGTGAATTGCTGCAAGTTTTGTATTACTCCAATTTGTGGCTTTCTAGAACAAAAAATTACCTTGATTACAAAAAGACAAATTGACCATGACTGTGTGGATAGCCAGGAAATGCAGCAATTTAGTACTAAGTGTACCTATTTTTCCTCACATAGAGCCTTTTTTTGAATCATCGTGATTCTCTCCTTGTAACCTTTGTTGGTAACCCTTCAAGTTGAATTGCAGCAAATAACACCTATATATGTATTTGTCTTCCACGTACCTTTGGATATATTGGAATCCCCTTAGCTGGACCTAAAACCAACCTTACATAATTTTATTGGTTGTGTTATTTTATAGTACGTAGAGAACACCATTTGGGGCACTCTCGCAAATGAAGGAATCAGGTAATACAACTAAGGGTGTGGTCTATCCTCCTTAGTTAGTGCCATGAAATATTTGACCAAGTACTATTGTAGGAAACCCTCTAGTATGATTAGATAGTTTTATCACTTGATGCTCTATCTTGAGGACCTTGCAAAACTTAAATTCTTCAACACAAGCATTGAAATTTATACACAATTTGCAATTTTGAGAATTTGGAAATTTCATTAATGTAGTGATGCACACCTTTGGTTAGAAAAAAATATAGGGATTACTGACACCATTGTGGGAGACCTAGTTCAAAATAATCCAATTGCATGGTTGATGGACCTCCAAATTATCACATAATAATCAAAGTATCTTAATAATAGTGGTATGCTCTCAGTAAATATCTTCAGGAAGCATCCAGATAAACTAGTGGATGAAAATAATACACATTTTATCAACGTTTTGGCAATGGTAACAAGCTGTACTCTTACCTTAATTTTGAGGACAATCAATGTTCTTTGTAAACTTAGCATATAATTGAAGCTCCTTTTGATTGAAATATAACTTCTCATTATTTGAATTTTGATGGAATACCATCATTACCAAGGTGACTCTACCTAAAAACTTGGATGTTCCATCTTGTGTTTAAAGAGAAGAATTCTAAAGCAAATGTAGAGCATAGCAAAATAACAAAAGTAGTGTGTTGCTAAATGCCATTAAGGGTTATAACAAGAGTAAAAGTGACAATATCATGCATTATAAAAATGGTTGAACTCATTATTCATGTAGAGGGGTTAATCCAAAAACACATTGCATAAGAAATGATAGAGATGAAACACGTTACGTCATTTAGGACCCAAAATCCTAACCTTGAGTTGTACACAAACGTCAAGACTCAAGAGACTTATTTATTATTATTTAATCTTGGAACTTGGAATCCCTTATCATAGTAAGTGCTAAATATATGATCTAACCCTAAGTTGTACATGATTATTGACAAACATATTTTAGAGAGATTCTCATGAGGATGAGACCTTGGAAGCTCTTTGGATATGGCAGTAACTGGAGTTTGGCATACAAGTTATGAAGTAAAGGGTAAGTTGAGGTCTTGTGAGAGATTACATAACAAAAGTATTTTCCAGCCAGCCACAAAATTTTCATCGAAAGAAAATTTGCAACGATATATCTCTGGTGTTTCATATTTGAATGGGTAAATGAGTAAATAAATTATAAATTAATCATGAACATGTAAATACAACACCTGAATCTAAGTGGGCTAGATCAAGTGGTTGAGGTTGTGTGTTGCAAGTCATGGGGTCACAGGGTCAAGGCCTTGGGATGACTATATGTGAATGTTTAGGACCTCACTTGATGTCCCCACTAGGTTAAGTTTCCAAAACTGAAAGGAATACTGTAAAACTATATAGGGCAGAAGTCAAGACATGATTAATGTCCTAAATCAAGATGACTAGTTTATGTACCAAATCAAGATGAGATTATTAGAAATTCAAAAGTGGATGAATTTTGTATGATGCAGGGAAAGCATTGTAGAAAAGAAATTTAAACATACAAACATTTTAATTGTCCTTCATTGACATACAAAACATTGTAAAGAATAACTACAATTAATTCTCACTCAATTATTGGAAATCTACAGAATGCTTTAAAGTGTTTCAATTACTCTTTTATTTAATTTTAATTTTTTTTGTTTAATTATAAGAAATAGTTTATCTTTTTGGATGAACTATAACATAATACAACCAAGAACTTACATTTACTTTCTCACTTGGTTCATGTAGAGTCTAGTTGGATCAATTTAATCTTCCACCAAAACCACTAGATCCAATGCTGCCAATAGGGGCAGAGTTATTGGCTATATTCCTAAAACTATTACTTCTGCCAGAGATCAAATTCCCTGCTCCACCTAGAGTTGTCCCTATATTTCAAGTCATGTTAGATACACTGTTATTTTCATAACCAAACCCATTTCACATCATAACATACCACTTCATATTGCGCCATAACCAATTCCCAAGCACCCATATCCAATTAAATCATTCCACATGTTTCCAACATTTCCATTTAAGCCTTTCCCAACCAAACCCTGTTGTGATGTTCCTCCAATATTCATCATTTAATGCAACAACTATTGTATTACTTGTTGTGGATAAGGTTAATTTCCTTGAGATGATTGAATTTTTTGCTGCATCAAGTTTTCACCCATGGAGTTTTGATGAATAGAATTGGACAAACCAATTGGTGAGGTATTTTGTAGGGTTCCTAGCATTGAATATAAGGAAACACCCTGAATTGGAATAGAATGAGATGGACTTTGTAAAACATTGCATGGTGGATTTTGTGTTGTTCCACCAATGGAACAAGATGCCAGGTACGGATATGTTAGATTTTAGTACGAACAAACATATTGATTATCTAAGAAGACAGTATGAGATACGATTTGTGTTATGCATGCAAAAATTTGACAAGATTGGAGGAGGAACCTATAGAGATCAGTTATGAAAATTAACAGAAATAATGAAGTTTCAAATCGAAGCATGGACATGGGATGGAAATCAGACAAAACAAAAATGCCAGAGAATGAATTGATTTGAGATGTAGAGGAATATAGGATAACTATGGTTGGTCAGTCCAACATCCCAATAATATATGCCAGTGAATGGCAGGGAATACATGGTGATAGAACCAACAAGCATGAACAAATTCAACAAACATTCAAAATACATTTGGTGGCACAAGACAAGGCTAACCGATCATACCTACAGTTCCATGAGAGCAAAGGTTTAAAATACATAGACAAGATCTCACAACTAGGGCACAACACATGATGATGAGTATTGCTTGTCCTAGAAGAACATTAGAAGCCCTCAATTTAATGTATGTTAATTTATGGTTGTCTTATTAATACGTGGTGAGCATGGAGGAATTTAGTTAGTTTTTTCAGTTCTTTAGACCAGACAATATTTTTGTAATGTTGAGAGTTGTATCCACGAGTTCGAGTACTTCATGGATAGTTTTCAAGTTTCAAGCACCTATGTATGTGACTAAAAACTTCAATATTCATGTGAGTAGAACTAGAGTAAATGACTTTCTTCCAAGGTAGTAAATACCATTCTGAACAAAATAATACATATATGTTTATATGCATGGATGGTTGTAGATGTAAAATATCTACACAGGCATCGAAATTTTGTTTCTCCAAGTGTGTATTAGCTATGTTATGCTAGCAAAGAAATATACTAATAAACCTTGTTTCTTAAATATTCATACCAAGCTCTCTAGTTCAAACTAAATCTCCCCACTTATGGTATATGCAAGCAAGAAATGATGCAAGTATTTTCACTTTACCACCATAACCATGAAATCCAAATATTATCATATGCCTGTATAATGATGGTTATATGAGAGTGATCCAATGCAAAGAATTGAGGATAATTTGTGGACTGTGTTGGTGCGTAATGTATTCATAGATAACAAGAGTGGTTGTAGGAGGAAACCACATTTTGGATTGAGATTGTGTGGCAGTACTAAGAAATGTATAAGAAATATACAGACCAGTTCAAAATAGAGCACTAGCAGTTACCAGTAATTCAATCCAAGGGAAAATTGAGGTTTAGGGTTCAAAAATTCAACAAATTATTTGATCAAGAGAGAATCAAGTTGAACGGGGTTGACATAACATATCTTGAGAACATAATGTTTCTATAGTATAGTGGTGTGTATTGTCTAGACATATCAAATGATACCTATAGGTGATACTCCCAATGCCTAAAAAGAGGGTACGATGCCATGAGATATAGCAATAGTTCCACTCAATGCACAAGCAGATAAATTGACCATGTGGTCAAACAATTAGATAATGCAAGGCAATATTTATCCAAGGATCGTTATTATAATAAAATGTCCATGTGAATATGCTATGTTAAACCATTTCTACATATAATAGCTAGAAACAACAACAAAAACATCCACAAAACAAGATACTCAATCACACAAGAAATTAACACAGAGACACAGATTTCACAGTGGAAAACCAAATGGGGAAACTAACAACTTAGGGCTCATGTTTGTATTCTAAAATTATTATAGTTGGAGCTATACATTCTAAGTTAGATAATCCTATACTCTTACTTCTTGGTGGTGTTTGTGAAAAACATGGGACCTTTCAAAACAACTCTACAAATAGATGGTCAGATAGGGATAGTACATTTTCAGTATTAAAATCCCAAGGAAGGCCTGAGAGCAGAGCTACAACATGGAGGAAAACCCTAGCTTCACCCTCCTGCACGATGCTCCTCAAACCTCCAACACGACTGAAAACCATAGCTTCTCCCTCCTACGTGGTGCTCCTTAAATCTCCAACACGACTGAAAACCCAGAAAGGGTGCGGTGCTCCTGAAACCTCCAACATGATTGGAAACCTAGAAAGGGTAAAGTTCCTTGGGTAAAAAGGAACAGAAGCTGAGCGCTATGAATTCCTTCACCATTGTAGGTCAGGGGAAGGTCAAATATATGTTGAAACGCTAAAGCAAGGGAAGCAACCAATGAAATGCTAAAGCAAGGGAAGCATCCAAGTAAACCTGCGTGGTGCTTCTCCAACATGATAAAAAACCCTATGCTCCCTCCCAAGTAAGGGAATCATCCAAGTAAACCTGCGCAGTGCTCCTCCAACACGGTAAAAAACCCGATGCCTTGGTGTTCCTCCGACACAGTAAAAAACCCTATGCTCCATCCCACAACGCGCTTCGAAAACCCTATGCCTTGGTGCTCCTCCAACATGGCCGAAAACCCTGTGCCTTGGTGCTCCTCCAACACAACAAAAAACCCTATGCCTTGGTGATCCTCCAACACAGCTGAGAACCCTATTCCTTGGTGCTTCACCAACACGGCCAAAAACCCTATGCCTTGGTGCTACTCCAACATGGTCGAAAACCCTGTGCCTTGGTGCTCCTCTAACGCGGCTGAAAACTCTATGCTCCCTCCCACAATGTGAAAACCATATGCTACCTCCCACAACGCACTTCTCCCACAACGCGCTTCTCACTGGTTTATAATAAAAACGACCCCAACATATTGCTATATTTATATAGTAAATAATTTAAACCCCTATACCCTTAATACACCCCCAATATATTGTTTTGATTTTTTTTAACATTCACAAACGAACGTGTTATAATATTGGTCCGTCAGCGACGCCCCCGTGCTTTTTCTCTGCATTAACATTTCCACCCATCTCATGATCTTAACAGAATTTTCAACACCCATTAGAGGAATTTTGGGGTCTAAAATGGGCCTCCTAAGGAAAATAATAAAATAATAGTTAAAATAATAAAATAATGGTTAAAATAATAAAATAATATTAATTAATTTTGGAGGAAGAAAGAAAAAAACTACTTTTGTGTTTGTATTTTCGACATATCTCCTTGTGTTTTTACTCAAATTCCGATCAGGAGAGCTCGTTGGATGTGGAATCAAATTATGCATCCAACGAGCTCTCCCGATCAAAATTTGAGTAAAAACACAATGAGATATGTCGAAAATACGAACAAAAGAAGTTGTTATTTTTAATGACAAATATGTCAATTCAACCATTATGGTTGACTTATTTTATTGAAATTCTATTGGTTCTTGAATTCCAACTCACAAAAACTTATTTTGGCACGTTTTCTTATAAGGCCCATTTTAGACCCCAAATTTCCTCTAATGCAAGTCTGTGTTCAATCTAAAAATCCTAAATCCCTTAATGTTTTAAATCTCTACAATTTAAAAGGGTAGAATGAATGCACAATATCCAATGATTTTTGAGTCCTAATTATGGAAGCACATCGTTGGTTGAAGAAATTGCAAGATATATACTTCACAATGAATTTTATGAAGTTGGGATCCAAGGTAGATGTATTTCAGGAAGATGGAAATATCAGGTGAGCCACTATCATTCATGTCATTGTATGATACTGCAACATGAATCAGTATTCAAAAATAAATTTCAAGGGCATTCACTCCCTTCTTCCCTTGTTGCGGCTAAAATGATGCAATATCACTCGATGCATTTACATGCATTCTGTGGGAAAGACAAGCCAATTGCTCATTCTTCTTTGCATCTATTTCTAAAGGTTCGAAAGCCTCTTGTCTAGACCTTGTCTCTTTGGCAAGGTGTGTTGATCACAATTGGGCTTGGTAGTGAGTGGTGTAGCTGCGATTTCTCCTGAGTACAATGTGATCAGAGCACTATTCAGTAGTGCCCCACCCACTCTGCCCATGAAATCATCTTTTCAGAGACTTTTGATCGAAGCACTATCTAATAGCATTTGACACTTCTAATGAGAGCAATGTCCAATAGTGTTCAACACTTTTCATTGGGGCACTTTACATTGGAACATCGATAACACTCGTCAAGTAACTTATGCCTTTGTGCGCCGAGTTGTTTTCATGTGTGAACAACACTACTTTCACATTTTGGCAGGGAATTAGCTACTTACAACCTTTTACCTTATTTAATTATTAAAACAATTTTTTTATAATAAAATGATAAAATTTTGATATAAAATAATTAATTATTTTATCATAATTAAATAAATTTTAAAAATAAACCATAAATTTTAAAAATATATATAGATTTTTAATAAAAATAATTTTTATAATTTTACAAACTAAAAATCTAAATAAAAGTCAAATTCCAAAAGTTCCCGATTAAAAATTAGTTACTTTTTTCCCATTTTATTTTATGCTTATGCATACACCCTACACATATATTATCCAAATGCATCTTGCTTTTCTCAAGAATGTAGAAAGAGTGATCATCTTTGACCTTAATGCAATGATCACGAGGAACATTGAAAAAAGACATCTCTTACTAACAAAAGCTCACCAAATCAAACGTGTTGTGCTTGACTTTAAGTAATTAGAGCAAGAACATGTTAATCTTGTAGTGAAAGTACTTTCTTTAACATTAAGACATCCATTTGAAACATGAGTAGAGTTTCACAAGGAATTTTAATTTCCTATATAATCACAATTTAATATTTAAAAAAATATTATAAAATTAAATAGCTCTAACAAAATATGATTAAAAAAAAAATCCAAAATATAATATAAAAAGAAAAAACTTTAAACTTATACTTTATACAATTGTCTTATGTGTAGAAATTTTTAGACCCTAAAAACGGAAGACAATTGGATATTAAGATATGATATCAATGAATTTTGCTTGGAAAAGTGTAAGTATATAGATTGCACGGCAATGGCGACAACTTTCATATGTGGGAATCAAGCGTGGAATTTGATGGTGTGTGAAACATTTTTTTTTAGGTTTTGGAATGTATTTGATAGGTAATTATAAAATTTAAATGTTAATGATCACAGGTATGAAAAAATCTAAACCGTGTAATTGGCATTTACTTATTTAAATAGTTCGTCATAAATTTTAATACTTGTTTGAGGGAGTGTAAGTAGGTATATTAGTTTGGGGTGTAGGAAGGTAACCTATAAACCAACTTCTTGCAATTCATCTGGAAGAACTTGGATAGCATTAATTCTTTGCGTGATGTAATTGCATTGCAATGGATATGCAATTTCTTCTTTTTTGTAAGGAGCATGGTATTGTTATACCTAATCACCAAAAGCAAAAAAAAAACAATAAAACTTGAATCATGCTTTCATATGTAATAGCATAAATTTTACCTGAAGATCCGATCTCCTTCTCTTGAAAATGTATCTATGAGATAATTAATCAACAGTTCTAGTGTTTGATAGATCTTTAGAGTGACTCATTTCAAACCATTTTCTTCATATGTTAAATTTTTAACCACCACATTATAAGTCAACATCTCAATATATTTGCCTTCATTATTTTCATTTATTAAAATAGATTCACAAGTCCGATCTTTTGTCCAAGTTGCAAGATGTATGTTTTCAATATCACTTAGAAATGAATCATTACTGGAGCTATGAATATTAGGCTTTTGTCTATAACAAAAATATATAAAAGATATTAAAAACCAAAACAAACAAACAAAAATAATATAAAAAATAATGTTTAAAAAAAATTAAAAATTATAAAAATGTTTTTTTTTATACTTGAATTAAAAAAAAAATGCCCCCAAAACAACACAACAACAACAACAAAAAATCGAAAAAAAAGCATCCAGCCACCACTCCACCAAAGACCATACCTTACCTTATCCCTACTTATTCCCTACTTACTCCCCCACTACCCCCTCCCACTCAACCCTCCACGTATCATACTATCTCCCCTCTATAGTATGATACTTAGAAGGGAGGGGAACCATCCACGTATCATACTATATCCCCTCTATAGTATGATACTTAAATGGGGGGAAGGGTTGAGTGGGAGGGCTAGGGGATAAGTAGAGATTAGGTAAGGATTCCACTTAACCCTTTCCCTCTCCTCTAAGTATCATATTATAGAGGGGAGATAGTATGATAGGTGGAAGGGAGGGGAAGGGTTGAGTGCGAAAGGGTAGGGGATAAGTAGAGAAAGGAGTAGGGATAAGGTAAGGTAAGGTAAGGTAACGTGTGGCCTTTTATTTTATTTATTTTGTTTTTTATTTTAGTTTTAATCTTTTTTTAAATTTTACTTTCTTAAAAACTTTACATGTATATAGATATAGATATATATATAAAGAGTTTAAAACATAAGTTTTTACGTAATTTGTTTTTATTTATTTAATTTCTAAAATGTTTTTTCATTTTTTAAAATTGTTATCTTTAATCGTAAGTCAAAAAAATCAAAATTTGTTATAATTTTTTTAGAATTTCTTTTCTTTTTATTTAATTTTTTAATTTTTTGTTTTGTTTTGAGTTGAATTATTTGCTCTTATATGGTTTGATATATGATTTCATTATGATCATATCATAATTTCTTTGATTTTCTTTGGTTAGAATGGCGAAATTATTTATGAAATATTCTTTTTTTTGTTTAATATGTAAGTTAAAAAAAAGTTGTAATTTATCTCTTGAAGAATTTTTTTTCCAATTTAGGGGTTGATTTTAAAGTTTTGTAAACAACAATATGGGATGTTTAGGCCATGGCTCAATTTAAAAAAAAAAAACCGTGTATACATCAACACTTTTCTATTTGGGGGATGTTTTCGATGTTTTTTTAATGCAAAAATCATCGTTTTAATGGCTAGAGTTCTCGTTCTTAGTATAAAGTTCTCGTTTCATAGTATAAGTGGTTTACTACATAAAGGGAGGTTTTGAGACAATATTTAAGGCAATATTTATGTATATTGTCTCAACTTAAGACAATAAAAAGCTTGCGTATTGTCTTAAATATTATCTTTAAGAGAGTGTTTTAAACTATTGTCTCTATTTGAGACAAAATAAACTTGTGTATTGTTTTAAAATGTAGTCTTTATGGAAACAATATAGAATAAGTCAACTATAATCCATATTGTCTCTGTAAATGACCATATTGTCTAGTGTTGAGACAAAAATATCGTTTCTCAAATATTGTTTCTCCATATCATCTTTCTCTCTCTAGAGACTATATAGAATGCACATATTTATGTTAGGGCATAGTGGAATCAAACCACCAACCTTATGCATTATATATATATATATAATGCAAACACTTTACCATTGAACTAGCACCCTGAAACATTTTGGAATATCGATACTTGCCATTATTTATGAAATTGTTGTTACAGATATACTATGTTAAAAGTGATCAAAGTTAAAGTCTATTGGACCATCAACATTAGATGTAACTATAGAGATCCCAAGTATGCATAAAAAATTGGTAAATTTTGTTAATATATTTATGATCAAAGTTAGATGTAATACGAAAATTGGGTTGTTCTATATAAAATAGATCAAGTTAGTGATCAAACTAAATGCAAACTTTGACATTTTGTCATATTCCTATAAATCTGTGATCAAAATTAAATGCAATTGGAAGACGCAATGTAGTGTGGTTTGTGTAAAATCATAATTAAATGCAACTTGAAGATGTGGTGTGGTTTGTGTAAGATCATAAAAAATTGAACTTGAAAATATGGTATGGTTTGTGTAAGATCTGAATTAAATGCAATCTAAAGACTGCACATGTTATCTTGTTTTTCCAACATTATGTTTATGATGTGGGGATTAATTTCAATTAAATTTTTATTTATCTACCTCCACTAAAGGAATACCGCCAACCTTTTTGGAATAATTTCAACTCATCATGACATACCAACACTAGTGAGTTGGTCTTTAAAGGAAGCGATGGAAAAAACCTATATAATGTTGATACTTGATACACCTTTAACAATATCAATACATGATAAATTTGAAAATGTATCTTTTACTTATCCAAACTATTTGCTTTGCAACGTTCAATATAATTTGTTTTGTATGTTGCAAAAATCTTGTCCAAACGTTCTCTAAAACGAGAAACTTATTCCAGCCTTGGAACATTCCATACTTTCAAAACTTGCAAAAACTCTCTTCTCTTTAAATGCCAGTGAGCATAGTAAATATAAACCCGAGATTGAATATTCATTGATAAGGTTTTCATCAGAATGGCCACCATATTTCATGGTTTTCCTCCAACCATTAGCCATATTCAATGTTTTCCTAATGATTCGTTGCCTCACTAATAGAAGCTTTATTTTGGTAAATGATTTCTTAAACTCATTGTTGAATAAAACCTGCAAGTGGAGAGCTAAAAGAAATTAGTTTTGAACACACTCAATTAGTAAAGCATGGCATTCAATCAATAAAAAATGGCATTGTAACTTATACTTACAAGATATCATAAGAAATCAATTGAGATGGCTTGCGAGCATATGACATCTACCCTCAAAGGACTAGACACAGTATGCAATTTTGTTAGTATAGTTGAGCATGTAATCATTTATTGTATCAATATTTATATGTTACTATGCATAAGTATTAGCTTGTATATGTAACAATTGTATTGAGATCACTTACCTATCCCACAAAGTATAGCAAATAGAACTGTTAAAGGGAAATAAGGGAGAGTATCAAGAGAATTTTGGTTGGGGTAATCTAATAATTTAATCATATGTATAGAGAAATTGGAAAAACTAATCACAAGTCAATGAAAACCAAGCAAAGCAATCAATGAAGACCAAGGAGTAGATGAGAGTTTTAAGCTATCCAATAGGTCGAAACAAAGAACTAGGGTGATTACATGGAGAGAATTATAGTGAATATCCATGGGATTCAATTCAAAATGATTTGCACCATGCATGGACAAACTTTATCCATTACCAAGAACATGAGAAGAGTCTTTATGATGTTAATGGATCAATCTCATTATCCAGCAAAGGGCTAACCAACGGGGACAACCAATGGGGAAGATGATAACAACAAAATTAAATTGGCCTAGTTGGCCCATCATCTATTAAGCATTTGAATTTATAGATCATTTTGATAATTGGGATTGGGTCAAAGAATGGGATATTTTCAGGTAAATGTTCTGATATTACAGGTAGGTCGCATGGTAGTCAAGGAAAATTAATTTTGGAGTTGAAATCTACCAATCTACCAATTAGATTTATCAGGTTTCTTACTTGGTAATTGTGACAATTTTTTATAAACAATAAATTTGAAAAATTCTTCTTTTTGTTGAAAAAATGAAGTATTATAAGATTATAAAAATAAGGTGTGGGGGTTAGGTGTCATATGTATTTGAAAATTTCAAATTATTCCATTTGAGGGCCATATACTATAACTTATACTTCTTTTTGAGGTAGCACATAGAGAATATGGAACCTTAGGCATGATTTCATCAATCTTGTAAATCAAGCTTATTAAGAGAAAAGTAATTACATGTGCACCTAAGACTTGGGGAAAAATGAAAATAGAGGTAACTGATTGAAGAAACAAAATAAAATATGGGAAACACATTTGGTATACAATAGGACATACAAGGGTAGGGGAAAATGGCACGAGTGAGATACACAATTCTTACATCTAGGAGAGAAGACCACCATTTGAGTTGAAAACTATGCCTCTAGAGACTGATTTGTGATGCATACATTGTCTTGCTACTTTGCAATATATATTGAAAGGATTCAAGTGATGGGATGTGACAATTCTTGTATTCTTAAAGAACTATCCAAAACACTGCCGGAGATGGATTTGATGACTTTGGTTCTTGTACATCTCTTGACTCAATCACTCCAATCCTTAATTCAGCCAATGATGAAGACAATGTTGTTTGTATCCCCTTGTAGGTTCCACTTTCCTATAGAGCACACTATAAAAGTGATTTCTAATCAAGAAAAAATAATAATGACAGACATAACAAATTGTACCGATCCATGGAACAAACTTTAGACTTTAGGTCAACAAGATCTAAAGTTTCATAGTAGTAAATTTATAGCTATCGAAATTGTTTCTATTGGTTTTGGTGAGAGGAGATGCTTAATTAAATAACAAAATGCTAAAGAATTGTTAACCCACCCAAAATAAATAAAATTTTGTATTTGAATTTTTATACTTTCACCCAGGAGATGCTTATTTAAATAACAAAATGCTAAAGAATTGTTAACCCACCCAAAATAAATAAAAATTTGAATTTGAATTTTTATACTTTCACCCATTTCTACATCAAATACAAGATTCTCTAGAGTGGAATGACACCATGATATAACTGGCTTCTCCTAAATTTAAGTCTTCTCACATTTATTTTCTAAAATGAAATTACTTCCTATTAATTCTAATTGAGTACACTATAGCTTTCCTTCTAAACTAGAACCACATCAGAGCATATGTTCAAATGGCATAAAGTAGTGAAGAAGGAAAATATAGACTGAAGAAAACTTGGAAGAAAAAAATATGCCAATTAAAAAAGTTGTCAAGCTAGATCAACAGTGTAGAAATATGACACCACTAATTCATCCTAGCTATTTTAAAATTAAGAAAAACTATTTGCTTGAATCAAAGACTGGCATGATTAGAATTAAAGGAAAAACAAGTTAAAGAGAAATAACTATTTTCATGAAATCATGATCATACCTTACGAATAAGCAAACGATTCACTGGCATTCAAAGCACCTATGAATATAAAGTCTTGTTAGAAGCTTATTTTCAACATTTTATATGAAGGAAACAAAAGATGGACTCTAATATTTTCAGAAAGACATTCCATAGAATATAAAGTTAATATAAGCACATAAAATATTATTTTAGATTTGAATGAAGGTTAAAAACATCAGTACGTAATAAACTAAATACAAACACATAGGCATATGGCCAAGGAAACTAAAAATAATGCTAAGACACCAGTATATAATGTAATATATCAATGAGGTGATTGCAAGGCATCCACAATTAATTTCCTAATTGTATTCAAAGAAAGTATGTAACAATATAATCTGACACACAACCTCTCACTGTAGAGAAAAGAGAGTATTATTGGGTGGTGAGATCATTCCAAAGGTAATTGGTCCAATAAGGTGTGGATAATAAGGTATGAGAGATATTCTGGCTCACCAAAATCTCTTTACAAGTAGCATACTTAATATGGTTCCTTTGAAATAGGTGACTAACAATTAATTTTTCATTCAATGTAATTTCACAAAAGAGGTCTAATCTAGTGTGGCTAATCGGATGCAAATTGATCCTAGTGAGATATGTACCATATTTCAAGGAAGTAATGTTTGCAAGCTGTCATGGGAGTTATATTCAATTTTTCTTGAGGTAATACATTTAATTCTCTGGAAATAAATCAATTTTTGAAGAACCTATTAGGATAGAATGGATAGAAACTAGAGCCTTAGTTTTACTCGAGTTTGTTTTAGATCTCATCTATAAAGAAAGTGTGAAGTAAGGATAAAATACATTAGCATAAGATTCAAATGGTAAAGATGTTGACAACCCATTTTGGATTACATGTTCAAATCCAGGGGAAGTACGACTAAGAACGAGTAGCATTCAAAGAATTTTTTCAATGTGTTCTATGATGACTCACAAAATATTTCAACAAGAGCCAGATCCAAACGGATTATAAGAGACAAGAAATGTCAGGAAGATAACTCTTTCTTGAGCTCATTGAAATTGCATTTTAACACGAAGCATAATTTTAAAACCTTTTTTGGTGGTTAAAAACTGTATGGATAAAGTATTCTAACAATGATTATAAAAGAAGATTATTGAAGTATTTCTCAAAATTTTCGACGGAATTAAATTCATCCACATATTTCTTGACAAAAATTAGAGAAAATATGCCGATGCAAAAATGGTAGTTAGTTTCCAAAAGATGGAACTGGTCAATAGAGAATAGGATGGTTACATGGATGCTCTATTAGCAATATTGAATATGATTGATCTTTTGTGAAAAAAAATATTATGTATCAGAGGGTAGAACATTATAAAATTCGTAACAATTATGGCCTTTTGTCACTTAGGACCCTTTATGAGTTATAGCTGGGTTGATTGTTAATCAAACACAATTTTGATCTAGCTTTACAATGTGTTTAAATTATTATAATCAAATTTTATCATATAATATATCAAAAAAAAGTGTAAATTCATCTATGCACAACAAAACAATTACATTTAATATGAGCGAGACAACTGTAATTGGATAAAGAAATTTAGAGAATAACGTAAAATTTACTCAACAAACATTAACATGAGAAATGTATAATCTTTCAAGATAAAGGCAACAAACTCGTTTAAGTTACCAAATCCTCAAAAGGGAAGAAAATCCAAGAATAATACATGACAAATTTTAGCTCAAAGAAAGATATATTACATACCTCACTATTTTGAATTTTTTGGTATATCATAAGGACCATCAATACCAGTGAAGCCTTCAACCATACTAAACCATCAATATTCTATGAAGAAAAATCTAGGACAATTATATATTTTGATTCTAAAAGAAACTTGACATTATTGTTCCACAAATCCTTGCGAGAAGTTATTTATTCCCAAACATTAGTCATTAATAATTGTTGCATAGGTAGTGACAAATCAATCAACACCACCCACTTTCCCTGTAAATATACTATTGTGTTTCTCAATTAGTGTGTGAGCATTGATTGTAGTCAAAGTAACTTTGAATTCTAGTCCAATAAACATGCTTAACTGCCATTTTTTCTACAACATTAGGAAATCTCAGTGCTATGAGTTGCATTGCCTAACTTTTAAGCAAATTAATGGATTAAAGTGTGTAACAATATAATCCTAAAGCTAAAATATTCAACATGAATTCTATCTTTAAATGGCTTGTATTTGGATTATAAATAAATTATGTAGCCAACATGACACTTCTTAACCTCGTTCACAACCTTATTAACCTCATTTTTAATAGTCTTATTTGTTCTTAGGACACTTGTTGACAATTAAATGGAAGAGTGATTCATTCTCAACATTTACTCTCAACCTCTTCGTAAAGCACAATAAAAGCTAGAGTAATTTCATAATAAGTAAGAAGCTTATTTCATAATTAAGTAGGAACCTTATTTCATAATTGATTTCATTGAAAAAGGATAGAAATCCAAAGTCCAAGTTCCCATATGAGCGCAACTTGCTGGTGGTTCTCATACCCAGGTTACTCAGCTAGCTATTCATTAGTTTTGTTCTACATCATTAAGAAACCAAAACCATCAATATTGTACCTCTTTCAAACCTACACTTCAAATATACACAAGAAGGCTAGCTACATAGATACCATCTGGATCATTTTAGAGCCAACATTTTCATCATTGAATTGTTGTAATTAAGCCAATGGAGATTTTGTAATTTCCATTCAGATCTCATTATGTGATTCCTTAGCTAGGGTAGTCAAGTGTTTACCTTAACTTTCTTAGCCTATTCCTAGTGTATTGAATACTTAGGTCAAGAACATAGTTATTAGTTCATGACTTGTGAAGCCAAATCCATAACCAACATATACTTTGTCATGTGATCATTTCTCTTTTGATCCTATGATGATGCCATCAAATACCGATTATGATTTATATGAAGAGTGACAATCTATGAACTATTCTATGTAAATCTACCTCCTTGTATCCCATATTCATATAACCAAAACATAGCCACGTGACACTTTATATACCAAAGACTCAGACATAACTCACTGATCAAACAATTCAGACTAAAATAGCAGATGAAATACCATATGCATGCTTCTATGACAAGCAAGCCAGATTGATTAAAGAAATAAATCTAACTTTTTCTCAGAACACCATTAATTGTGACAACATCACATGTCCACAAGAAATATGTCTACAATGGAGGTTTACAAAAGGGAGTAAAGAAAGTAAGCATTACAAATACTTCTTATTATAGGAACTAGAGAAGGGTCAGGTTGGCATGGATAGAAACTCATGAAAAAATTATCTAGTTGTTAAATATCAAGAGATACTCTCCACTGAATGGAAGCAAACCTTCATTAAATCATGAATCTTACCTACTGGGGAGAAGTTCAAGCATGACATAGAAAAGTTAAAAGGTTAAATGACAAAGAGTTACATGACTAGATAGGATAACCTACTTTCCAATAGGTATACTAACAAGGGGAGTTAAATTCATCCCCTGAGTTATTAAAGCTACAATGGTAAGTTGAGTACACAAGATTGAGTAGCGAAATTCTCTAAAACCAATCATAATACAAAGGTGAATATGCATTGTGATTTTTATACCTAAATGATCTACATACATAGCTCTTTCTTCTATTAACTTTACAAATAATTTACTAAACGAGTTAATTGAAATAAATATATGACACTTTGTATGGTCATCCAAATAAAAGTGGAAAACAAAGGACATATCCCTCCCTCTAAATATCCATGCATGCATATATTCATATGTCGATGCTTTTGAAAAAATCAAGGGGTTCCCTCCCTGTTAGGCCATCCAACATTCTATTGAATTGGTCCCAAGTTCTTACCTACCTAATTATACTACTTACAAAACCAACGTATGGAAAAAGATAAAATGGTAGATAAAACAACTATTTGAAGAAGGAAAAACCAGACCTAGCACCTCACCTTATGGATCTACAATGACGGGCTTCCCTAAGAAGTAATATGGAGACATTTCACAAATTACAAGGATATTAAATGGAAAATCATCTAGAGACGTCATCTACTCCCAAGGATTTTTGACCTTCTTGATCAACTCAAGGCAGCATACTAATTCACTAGGATTAATATAGATTTTGGCTATTACAAAGTCTACATGAACCTAACATGTACAAAAGAGAGCCTTCAAAGCCAAGTTTGATTTCTATGAGTAGTTGATAATACATTTGTGTTGAATATGGTTGTCGTTGATGTAAAAGGAGTTCAGTAATGACAAAGGAATAAAAAAATATGTTGATTAAATTGACATTGTTGTCAACATAATATCCTAAGGAAACATTGATGAAATAGTCCAAAGAGATTTGCAGAAGCCAAAATAACATAGTTGGTCAAGCGGTGTCGGAAGCACTATAATGCTAAGTTTGTACGAAGTGAATATTTGGACGACCCATGTATAAATATGTTAGAACAGTAATCCAACCATTAGTACCTTAGTTTCACTCCTTAGTCAATTTTAGTGCATTGTGCATTAATACACTATGCTAGTGAACTTAGGGTGCTTAGTTGGACCAATATCTAGTCAAATTGAGGCATTTACACCCACATGAGCACTCCATCTCAGAAAACCAGCCTCATGTGCACCCTCATCATTTTTGGTGCGCTCCCATTCATTGAATGCGGATATCTTGGTTGACTAGGAACGCTAGAGGTGGATTTTGTCCATTTTTGGCTTGATTTGGTGCATTTAATGCCACCTAGAGACTTTAAACCACCCATATTTCCACACCCATGCATGCCAAGGTGAAATAATTACCCCACATAATCTCATCAATGTCCACACAGAAATTCGTGGTTGTTTGGGCTGATTTGGAGCGTGATTGGACCACCTAGGGGGGATTGATGCCAATTTGGCAATTTTCACTTGTACAATCACAATGGGATTCCAAATCCTCAAGAAACTCTTATGATGCAATATAAACCTGTTAATAACATTTTTTTATGTTAGACAGTCAAAATTTAACATGTTTCTGTTCACATTGTGTGTGTAAATTGTTTCTCAATTAATGGTTTTTTGTTGGTTTTGAACCAAATTTGATTTTTGAGTTTCTCTAAAGCTCCTAGATTCTCCCATGGGTCGAATTTATCACATGG
Source organism: Pseudotsuga menziesii (assembly GCA_001517045.1). Classification (NCBI taxonomy): domain Eukaryota; kingdom Viridiplantae; phylum Streptophyta; class Pinopsida; order Pinales; family Pinaceae; genus Pseudotsuga; species Pseudotsuga menziesii. Next base: position 534,791 of record LPNX010051214.1, read on the forward strand.
TATCAGATATTGTTGGATTTTATTGAGTTTCAAATCAATTTAGAGTGTTTTGAGCTGCATTTTTAGAGGAATTCCAGATAAAATCAAATTATTTTGTAGGACATTTAGCAGTTTCATCACCAGTGATGCAGGAAAAAATGGAAGCTACCCACATATTGATAACACCTTTCAATTTATTCGATTGGAAGGTAGATATGGTGATTCAATTGAGAGCCAAAGTCTTTTATAGAGTTACGATGGGAACAGAGGTGGAGCCAAACTCTGTTGTTGAGAAAGCCCAGTACTTCAACATATTGGATGAAGCATATGGATTGTTGTGTCTGAGCATCTCAAGAGAGATCTTGTTCCAAATAGATAGTTTGACCACACTTAATGAAGTTTGGGTAAAACTAGATACATTTTTTGGGAAAATTTATGAACTAAGAGGTCACCAGCTTGAGAACGAGCTCATCAGCTTGAGCCTAATGCACTTTGACACTATCCAGGACTTATTCACCAAGTTTAAGTCACTTGTGTTGCATATTAAGAAATGTGGCATTAAAAATAAATAGGATCAATTTACTTTGTCCATCCTTTCGAAGTTGGGGCCAGAGTGCTCAGCTTTTGTGATTACATTCCACTCCGGCAAGTTAAGAGTTTGAAATTGGAAAATGCCCAGTCTAGCAAGCTTCATGGAGTATCTAATTCATGAGAAAGATAAGATATTCCAAATGGGTACAATCAAGACTAAGTCTTGGCCATGGAAGTTTCAAATTCCTCAAAGGGAAAGCCAAAGCCCAAGAATTCAAAGCTGCCAGAGAAGAAGAAACCAGAAAAAACCAAAATCCAGTGATGGGGGTTCAAATCCTCCCAAGGAGAAGGAAAAGAGGGGGAAAGAGAAGAACAAATGCACCTATTTCCATAATGGATGGAATCCAAAGAGCTCATGCATGAAAAATACCATTGACTAGATGGCACAACTACTGGAGAAGAACACCATTCCAGTCCCTGACAACGCAAGGAAGAAGGATGGAAGCTTCAGTTCAGATGGAAAGGAGAAATGTCATGGTTTGTTAGCAGGTACATCTAAATATTCATATTTCATCATTGATTTGGGGGTTTCTAGACATATGGTATCTATAAGAGAGCTCTTCTCCTCCATGCATTCAAATGCTGGCCCAACAATCCGAATGGGGGATGATTCAGAAATTTAGACCAAGGGGATTGGTAGGATTGAATTAGAGCATGGTTTCTTCAATGATGTGTTGTATGTACCAGACCTTGCAGGAAATTTTCTGTTAGTCTATCAAATTACCCATACAGGAGAGGCAAAGAGAGTGAACTTCACTACAAACATGGTAGAGATTGCAGAAATCTCAACATACCAAGTCATTACAATTGGGTATGCAGAACATCATGAGAGGATGTGCAAGTTTTTGAACTTCCTCCCCACTTCCAATGACCAAGCACTTCTCTCACATGCCAATGAGGTTTCCAATCTATGGCATGAGAGGTTTGGTCACATGAATTACAAGTACCTCCAAGCACTACACAGAGACGAGATGGTGGAAGGACTTCCACAAATCAAATCATCAAATGGAGCATGCATTGGGTGTGTATTTGGGAAGCATTTGGAGTGAAGCTATGAGAAGGGGATGGCAAGGAGAGCTATTCCTTACATTCATAGATGATTACTCAAGATTCTGCTGGGTGTTCTTCCTCAAATTAAAGTCTGATTTTTTTGAACAATTGAAGATTTGGAAGGCATTGATAGAAAATCAGAGTGGGCATAAGATTAAAGTCCTTAGGAATGATAATGGGAAGGAGTATGTAAACAAGAACCTACAACACCTTTGTGAGGAGTGTGGAATCCAAATGAAACACTCAACTCCCTACACACCACAACAAAATGGTGTGGCCGAGAGGAAGAATAGATCTCTCAAGGAGATGGCCACTTGCATGATTGAAGCAAGGGATATAAGTACCAATATATGGTATGAGGCAATTAGTTGTGCTGCACACATAAAAAATAGATCCTTCCACAAATAAGTAAAAGGAAAGACTCCCTATGAGGCATGGTTTGGCCATAAACCAAATGTCTCAAATTTCAGGATTTTTGGAACTAGAGCATGGGCTAGACAACCTTCTGAAAACAGGAAGGCCTTGCAGCCACAAATAAAGGAGTGAATTATGGTTGGGCATGGTGAGGATACTAAAGGATACAAACTATTTGACACTTCCACACTCAATACATTTGTTGAAAGAAGTGTGAAATTTGAAGAAGATCCAATTCCAGATTTCGAGCTTGCACCGGGGGAATGCTCCTCTCCTCAACCATTCGAAGATGTAAGTGATGATAAATTCTTTGTTTTTTATGATATATATTATATAAATGTGGCTTAATATGATATTTCTGTATATCACTCACCATCAAGGCCCAAGTGGGCTGAAAAAATCATTCAAGCTGCAGGGTAATTAGCAGGCAATCCCCACGAGCCTAGGAAGACTATATCACAAACTAGTAATGTTTCCTTTGCAAGTGATAGTTCTCTTGCTGAGCACTTTTATATGATTATTGGATTTTATACTCAAACATATCATCAATATTGTAATGACCCAATATGGTAAACAAGAATGAAAGACGAGTTCCATTCTCTCCAAGAGAATGAGACATGGGAATTGGTTCCCCTTCCTCCCAAGAGGAAGCTTGTCCAATGCAAGTGGGTCTTCTGAACCAAAATTGCTGCTGATTGTTCAGATGTTAAACATAATGAAATATTAGTTGCTAAGGGCTACTCTCAATTACATGGTGTTGATAACACAAAGACCTTTTCACCGGTTGCAAAGATGGACTCCATAAGACTAGTTCTTGCAATGGCAGCTAGTAAGGGTTGGCAAGTGCACCACATGGATGTGAAAATTTCATTCTTGCATGGTGAGATATAGGAGGAGATTTATATGCAGAAATATAAAGTTTTCCAGGAGGATCCTTCATTTTTTATGTAGTTTGAAGAAATCATTGTATGGACTCAAGCAAGCCCCCAGGGCTTGGTATGCTAAAATGTATGCTTTCTTTCTCTCTATTTGCTTCACTAGATGAAAATCAGATCCTAATGTATATTTGTAGCAATGTGATGGTATTTTTCAGGTTATTGTACTCTATGTTAATGACCTTATCATTACAGGTAGCTGCACCACTTCAATTGTGTCAATTAAGTCATCTTTACACGGTGAATTTGCCTTGACCGACCTATGATTGCTAAGGTAATTTTTGGACTTGGAAATTGAGAAAAGTGAAAGGGGCATCATGCTAATTCAAACACAGTATGATTCAGACCTTATAAGTAAGTTTAAAATGGCTGATTGTAATGCAGCCAAGTCTCCCTTTCTTTTTGGCATCAAATTGTTTGAATTTGGCTAGTCTCCATTGGTAGATATTACACTCTACAAGAAACTGGTGGGCATCTTGCTCTATCTTACACATACAAGAACAGATATATCTTATGTTATAAGAGTGGTAGAAAGAAATATGCACCAGCCACATGAGATCCATTTTAAGGCTGAAAAAATAATTCTTCAGTATGTCCAAGGTACAAAGAATTTTGGGGTGCACTACTCAGCTAGTTCCTCACTTCAACTAGCTCGATTTTCTTATTCGGATTGGGCTAGAGATCCCACTGACAGGAAGTCAAATTCAGGTTTTGTATTTATGCTTGCTGAAGGTCCCATTTTATTGTAAACTAAGAAGCAACACACCATTTCACTTTCATCAACAGAGCCTGAGTATAGGGCAGCAGTCAATGCAACTACACAGTGTGTTTGGTTGCAGGGAATTCTTCGAGAATTTGGTGTCACAATTGATTCTCCAACCAACATTCGGGTGGAAAATAAAAGTTCCATAAAAATATATACTGATCCAATTCATAGGCAGAGGACAAAGCACATTGATATCCATATGCACTACATCCGGGGCTTAGTGTATGACAGGGTGATTTCACTGCAGTATTGCCCATCCACCGAGCAAACTGCCGACATTTTCACCAAGGTTTTCACAGAGAAGACCTTCACTTACCTCATATATTTTCTTGGAGTGAGTGATGGATGGTGATTTGCTGATATTTATTGCAGGTTTCAGCCCCATGTCCATTCGTTAGGGAAGGTTTTCTCCCATGAGGTTTTCCTTCTTTCCTTGGTTTGTATGGACAAATAAAAATTCTGAATTATGTAATTGAGGTGACTTGAGCCATTGTTTCCAAGGCCTCCTTCATTTTGAGTGTTGTACTAAGTATTTGGATTAAAGGAGGGTTTTAGAATAGTAATCCAACCATTAGTACCTTATTTTCACTCCTTAGTCAATTTTAGTGCATTGTGCATTAATACACTATGATGGTGGACTTAGGGTGCTTAGTTGGACCAATAGCTAGTCAAATTGAGGCATTTACACCCACATGAGCACTCAAAATAAGTAAACCAGACACATGTGTGCCCTCATCATCTATGGTGCACTCCCATTCATTGAATGTGGACAACTTGGTTGACTAGGAGCAATAGAGGTGGATTTTTTCCATTTTTGGCTTGATTTGGTGCATTTAATACCACCTAGAGACTCTAAACCACCCATATTTCCACACCCATGCATGACAAGGTGAAATAATTTCCCCACATCATCTCAACCATGTCCACACAACAATTCATGGCTATTTGGGTTGATTTGGAGCGTGATTGGCCCACCCAGGGGGGATTGATGCCAATATTGCAATTTTCACTTGTATAGTCACAATGTGCTCTCAAAGCCTCAAAAAACTCTTATGATGTAATATAAACCTATTAATAACATTTTTTTATGTTAGACAGACAAATTTTAACCTATTTCTGTTCACATTGTGTGTGTAAATTTCTTCTCAATTAATGGTTTTTTGTTGGTTTTGCACCAAATTTCTTCTCAATTTGAGAGTTTATCTAACGCTTCTAGATTCTCTTGTGGGTAAAATTTATCACAAAATAATAGGTCAATTCTATGAGAAATTATGATAAGAAGAATCATAGGAAATAGATATGGATACTAAGAATTCTCACAAGCATACAAAGGAAAAATAGAGATAAGAAAAGAGACTGAATCACATGAATGAAGAGATGAATATTGGTGTATATCCTTCCATTTAATAATGATGAATAATAGTGTACATAAATAGTACATCCATAATAGGAAAATTGAGTTGTATGGAGACAACTCATAAAGATCAAAAAGGATTACTTACCAAAACATAGCAAACCCCCATAGGTGGCTAAAGCACTTCCCAAATCTATCAAGGACCTCACGAATTGGAAAAAGCATGAGTGATTTTTCAAGGGAGATGGAAAAACATGCTAATCCTAGAAAATGGAGAGAAATTCATGAAGGATGGGCTGGCGACAAAGGGACCCAATTTCCTAGTTGACTAACTTTACCTCATCCATAGAAAAGCTGAATAAAGCAGAATCTGTTGTAAAGTGTTGTATACTAATTCTGGATGGCCAAAAAGTGGTCAAGATCAACCCAGAATCAGAAATAAAGCATTCCTAGGATATAGATGGCATGTATTGACATTAAGGTGCAAGTGGATGACAACTAATTAAGCCAGTGGGTGAATAATTAATCAAATAAATGATTAATTATTTTATCCTAAGTTTAAGTGGGTTTAATATATTACAACACCCCCCTATAAGTTTGAATTTATGATGGTATTTCAAAAAATATGGATGCATATAGAGCCCATCAATAGGGATATGGTCACCCTTTAACAATTATTATGTCTAGAAAAGTGAGGAAAGAGGAAAAACCACATGGGGGAAATCCTCTCTCAAGAAAGGACAAGGGCACAAAATTTGAAATAATATGTATTCAATATATATTTATCTTCACTTTAATGAGATGAATGAACTGCTTCTGGATGGAAGACTTGTTGAATAAATCACGAACTCCATGATCATGCGCTAGAGTGTAGAACTTGCAAGAAGGAAGAGGAGGGACTCCTTGTAACTCATAAACTAATGAAGTAGGAGTATTATCTGAATGCCTCTTTCTGCTGTCAAAATATGATCTGAAAACATAATCTGAAATGGAAAAGAGATCTATGCGTACTTCTTCCCAAAGAGTGTTGGTCTCCTATTTTGACTATCTAGTACAATATTTTCTAGCCTAAGTCTTATGAAACCAAATAATAATCAGTTTTATTAGTGTTGTTTTGTACATGGTCATGTCTTTTGGAGATCAACGTTGTTAGGTTTTGGTAAGTGATTCTTTACATTGCTTACCCATTACTTTGACTTGTTTTATGCATATAATTGGGCCTTTAAGCCTCCATTTAAATACTTGGTCAACTAATGGGTCGTTGTTTCTTTTGTGTAGTGGTCTCGGCACTCCAAGGAAGATTTATGCTAGCTGAACCAGCGCGATTTGGGGGATTCGATCCACAGTGGGGGCGTTTCTCTTAGATTCACCTCACCTTTTAGCTGCCTATGAAGATTGCTCAGGTGCTATTTCGTGGATGCCCTTCGATTGAGGAGCTGTTGTTTTCCATCTTTAGCAGCATGTGGATTTCAGGGGATTTGAACTTCCATCTTTGGTTCAGATATGCCGAGATAGCTGTAGGATTATTAGCTAGATCGATCCTTGTTTTAAGGACGATTTTACTTTGTATTTTCAGTATAAAATGACTCTTGAAACCCTAAGTAAGGGGGATACTCAGAGAATATTGTAAAACTTCATTTTCTTAATAGATTCAGTGATTATCTTCATTTAAGCTATGATTTAAGATTGTTAGGCGTTGAGGGCAGGGCCCACCTTCAACACCAAACTCTGGTACTTCAGTATTGTGTATTTTGCAGTAGTAGAGTAACGTTTTTCTTCCTTTGATACTATTTTATATAATGCTGATGGTTTTACTCATCTGTGAATTGGAATAGAATGCATGTCTGCAGATTCTTAGTTATTTGCAATTGATTTAGCTTGTTGAATAAATTTAGGAACAGTTTGTATTTAAAACCCTCTTTTGGTTTTCAGCGTGGATAGTTTATTGATGGTTGTGGTATTGGTAAATTGGGTGATGAACTTGACCTTGGTTGTTAAAGAATCGATCTACTGAAGAGAATAGATTGGAATTTATATCTCCTTTTGCTGTAGCATTAGAGTAACTAGTGAATAGCTCCATTCTTTTGACTTTTGAGCTCGCAAAACTGTAGGGTATTCTCGCATTGTAGAGTGTAGATTTAAAAAGAATTGTAGTAGCAGAAGGTTTGAATATTTAAATTTACAAAGCATCTAGGGTTTGTTAAATAGTTTTTTTAGTGGGTGATTAAATAGGAGCTAAATTTATGCTGCTTGTTATTGGCTGAAGTTTGGAAAAGAGTCCTAGTCTATAACACTGTTTCCTAGAATCAACATTAGTTTCATAGTATATATATAGACAAGAACAAGTGAACGTTTCCTGAACAACTCTAATATTTATTGGTGAACATTATCTGAATAATCTCAGCATTCTCTTGTGTGCATTTGTATGCACAAAACACAAGCAGAGTAGATTTAGATAACAACAGCAAGCCAAGCTTTCTTTTGATAGGTTCTGTATTGACAATTTAGAGTTAAGAGGTCATAGGTTTTAATTCAACAATCATTTGACGAGTGTTTGTGTGGATTTAAGAATTAGACTTGGTAGGGTTAATGATTGGAGTTTAGATATAATACAAGGTTGTTGAGATTGACTGAGCATACTCATTTAATAGGTAAATTCTTTTCTTAGCAGGTTGTTTGTTTTGAAAAGTAAACCATAGTTACTGTAAGCTTAAGATTGTTGTAGAGATTGTAGATTATTTTGGAAGGTTGCTGTAGTTTAGTATTGTTTTGAAATATTGCTGTAGTTAGTATTTCTTTGGAAGATTAGGGTTGCTTTGAAGATTACTGTAGTTTCATATTGCTATAGGTTGCTGTAGGTTATATTGAGTTTGACAGTTAGCAAATTGATTTCCTTTTCTTTATGATAGACCTAGGAGTCCTTAGCATAGATCATCCAGGACAGCAATAGTTTCATCTATTTCATCTTCAGTTGAAAGTAGACTAGAATTCCTTTCATTTGCTATCAGCATGAGCATAGAAACTAACTTGCTTGCACATATAGTGTAGCAGCTCGAAGCTTACGTCCTCCGGTCGATAATTAAATCAAGGTGAATTAAATAACATTAATTTTAACCAACATTTTTGGCGCCGTTGCCGGGGAGTTTCTCCAAGGTAAGCTAGTATTTTGCTCATTTTATGTGAATTTGTTGACTGAGAAGTTCAGGCAGATAGGATTCCTTTACAGTACACAACAAGGTGGAGGGGAAACATTAAGATGCAAAGACGAACTCACTACGGGTTTCCCATGGTGTAACAGCTTGACGCATCCACTTTAGTGGGTTGCCCCAAATCCCTGTTGTTTCTTTCTAGTAAGTGTGCTTGTTTTTTTTTACATGCTTAAGTTATTTTGCTGCAAAAGTGTGTTTACTTTTCCTGTAAGGTGTGTTTACTTTTTTGCAATTTAATTTCATTCAAGTGGGTTTTCTTTTTACAAGTTTTGGTGTGTTTACTCTCCGCAATTTAACTTCACAGCATTTGTAGGTGTGACCAGTTGTTGCAGATTGGAGGAGAAGGGGCGGTAAGACAAACTTGCGCATTTGTATAACAGGTTCCTTCAACCCCATTTGTAGCACAGGTATTTCGATTTATTTTCTTATTATATTCAGCAATTGTTTTGATGAGACCCAGATATAGTAAGGGAAGATTCATTAAAGTTCATTCCGATCTTGTTGGAAACAAACCCCCCCCCCTCACTAACCCTAGGAATAGGAACACCAACAACGAAACTGAAAACAATAACACTCAAAATTCAGTGGAATTAGGGACCAGACCAGCACGAACTGAGGTTATACTCAGTGAATAGTTACATTCAGTAGAGATCCCACAGACCCAACAACCTTCACCTCCAAAGGAAGATTCTGACTTGGTTGACACAGTGAACATAGAAGGAGTGAATTCTCTTTTCAGACACGCTCAGAATTTGGTAGTTTCTCAAGTAGAATCTACCATAGATCTACCTTTCAATCTTCAATCTTGGCCTAGACCAGACCATTGGGACTTCATTCCATCCCCAAGAAGAGACATGTTAGGTGTCAATTGGTTTAGGAACCCTCTTGTTATGAGTGATCAGGAAACCAGACACCAGATGGAAGGAGAGGGAGAACATGAGGGACAAACTGAAACGACTTTTGGCTTCCCTATTCTAGATCTTGCACGAGATGTCAGCATGAAAAATATCCCAGCATCTTCATTACCTACCTTTTATGGGAAAAGTACTGAAGATCCGGATACTTTTCTATTTGAGTTTGACATCTTATGCAGGAGTTATAATTATCTACAGGATGCACAAAAGTTAAAACTATTTCCAGCCACCCTTAAGGATTCTGCACTTAGATGGTTCATGAGCCTGGGGGAATCCACCATCCAAACTTGGGAAGAGATGAAGAGTGCTTTTTCTTAGAAAATACCGAGACTACTGTGGACCTAGAGACTCCCAGAATGATATTTTTAAAATTTAATAGCATGAAGAAGAGAGTCTTGAGGACTTCCTAGAACGATTATGCTTTGTATTGTAGAAGTCCAGGTATAATACCTTACAGGAGGATGCAGTCAGAACCCTTTTTCTGAAAGGGATTCTGGATGAATATGTGGAAATCCTCAACATGATGGCCTCAGGTGATGTATCTCATAAATCCTTTGAGGAGATTACTAAACTATGTAGAAAATATTCTAGGAGTAGAGCCAAAGCAGGAAAAAGCACAAGGGAAGCTCCTTCCCACATTTCTAGGACATCAGGAACTAGTGGGATTACAAGAGTTGAACTGGGGAACCTGTTAGAAAATTTCAAAACTGACATTTTAGGCACCTTGAGTTCCCAATTTGATGCATTAAAAACAAAGAAACAACAAGAGGAAGAGGACATAGCAACACTACACATATTCTGCCCTAAATGCAGAAAAAGACACCCTTTAAAAGAGTGCCCTCTTAATACCATTGCAGTCTGTGCTCTTTGCTCTGATAAACACCCAACTGACAATTGCCCTTCTTTACCAGAGCTGCAAGCTTTTTATAAGCTTAATGCTGACCCTATGGATCCATCATATGCATCAAGAAGGCCTTGGAAGCCTAGACCCCAAAACATGTACCCAAAACCTGTTTTTCCAAACCCTGCATATTACTATCCCATGCAGTAATCTCAGCAGCCATGAAGCCCACAAGTGTGGCAGAATTGGCCTTCTCAGCCTACCCAGACCCAACCATGGCAGCAAGGATGGCGAGGACAGTCATATGGGGGACCACAAGGAAAGCCCTATGGAGGAACCCAATCATCAGCCCCTCCTAGTTACTGTCCAATGCCCCCAAATATGCAGTAGCTATTACCAGGATTTACACCACCTGCACTTCCTCCTATACCCCCAGTTCCACAACAATATCAAAATCCAAACCCACCTAGACCCACATTGTTGCCATCCCAACCTATCCCAAACCCTAATAACAAACCTTCCCAGCCTCTTCATAATGCTGAAATTCAAATGGCCCCAAATTACGTAATCCATTCAGCTCCTTTACAGGAAATACAATTAAGGTCTGGGAAGACATCAAATAAAACCCCTCCAGCAGTGATTATTCACGAAGAGACTGGAGAAGAAAACACTGAAAAAGAGATTATAGAGGAAGAAGAAGTGCAGATTGCCTCAGAGAACACTCAAGTCCTTGGAACTCATTCCCAATCATCTGCTCATCCACAAGTGAATAACAACCCCCCTTACTTGGAGAGGTTATTAATAGAGAGGCCTGTGGTTTGTCCACAGTTTGATTTGGAAAATGAGTTGAAAAATGTTTGTATCAAGATTCCATTACTTCAGGCTATTAGAGATGTCCCTATCTATTCAAAACTGGTAAGGGAACTGTGCTTAAAGAAACCTGGTCAAAAATAGAAAGACCCACCCACAATACATGTTTTAGGCCAGCTGTCTAACTACATTTCAGACTGTTCCTTACCTCCAAAATTTACAAATCCTGGGAACCCAGTGGTGACCATTTGCATTAATTAGATTCCAATAGGAAACACTCTAGTTGACCTGGGGGCTGCCATTAATGTCATGTCTATGACCACCATGCAGAGACTTCAGTTGCATAATCTCCTCAGACCTACTCCTACTATTTTGGAGTTGGCTGATAGGAGCACAGTCAAACCTGTGGGGGCCTTAGATGACATTACTGTCACAGTAGCTTCATGGGAGTATCCAGTGGATTTTCTGGTACTCCAAACTAAACACCCAATGGGGGGACATCCTGTTATACTAGGCAAGCCCTGGTTAGCCACGGCCAATGCCTTTATAGGTTGTAGAGAAGGCATTTTAACTATATCTAATGGCACCTCTCTATAGAATCTTATTATTTATCCCCCAGCACAGCCTGTATCAGAAAACATGCTATGGCTAGAGAGTCCTTACGGGGATGAGGACGTGGAACAACCCTTATTGTCCATTAGTCAAACTAGGGGGCTGGAAGACCAGACTGAGGACGATATCCTAGAACAATTTGTCTCAGCCACTACTAGTATTGAGTTCCCCCAGTCCTTCTCTAACTTAGACAATGTTTTCATAGAAGATTTTCAAGAACAGTACTACCCTTCATCCACCTCATCATTAGTAGTTTTATTCATAGATGAGAAGGTTGGAGCCTCAACTATACCAATAGAGATTGGTTCAGGAAGGTCTTTGTTTATCAATGCAAATCTGCCTCAAGACCAGCAAAATCAGTTAGTTAATTTACTCAAAGCATAGTTTGGGGCATTTGCTTGGGTTTATATAGACATGAAAGGCATTCAACCTGACACATGCATTCATCACATCTATACGCAGGAAAATATTAGACCAGTAAGACAACCACAGAGAAGAATGAATCCTGCGCTTAAAGACATTGTGAAGGATGAATTACAAAAATTGCTGGATGCAGATTTCATCTATCCCATTTCTGATAGCAAATGGGTATCTCTGTTGGTGATTGTCCCGAAGAAGGGAGGTAAGTGGAGAATATGTGTTGATTTCCGTGAATTAAACAAAGCAACTCTCATAGATTACTTCCCTCTTCCTTTCATAGATCAGGTTTTGGATACCTTGTCAGGAAAACAATATTTTTCTTTTCTGGATGGATACAGTGGGTATAAACAGATAAGAATAGCCCCAGAGGATCAAGAAAAAACTACTTTCACCTGCCCATGGGGAACTTATGCTTACAAGGTATTGCCATTTGGACTGTGTAACGCTCCTGCCACTTTCCAGAGGGCAGTGTTAGGTATTTTGGCTGATTTAGTCCATGATTGTGTGGAAATATATATGGATGACTTTACAGTATATGGTAATGATTTCAAGGAAGCCTTAGATAACCTGGAGAAAGTTTTAATTAGGTTCCAAGAAACCAATCTTGCTTTAAGTCATGAAAAGTGTAAGATGATGTTAACTGAGGGTATTGTTTTAGGGCACCACATTTCATCAGAAGGTATTAAGGTATACCCTGCAAAAATTGAAATCATTACTGGTTTATCTCCACCAGCTACACAAAAAGAAGTCAGACGTTTTCTGGGACATGCGGGGTACTATCGTAGGTTTATTGCTAATTTTACAAAGATGGCAGCCCCACTGTTCAAATTATTAGCCAAAGACAGTGGTTTTTATTGGGATCAACACTGTCAGACAGCCTTTGACACCTTAAAATCAGAATTGTCTTCAACACCAGTTCTGCGAGGGCCAAATTGGTCTTTGCCTTTCCACATACAAACTGATGCTTTAGACACTGCCTTAGGGGTAGTGCTTGGAAAGAAAGAAAACCAGTCTTACTATGCCATTTATTTCATCAGTAAAAATTTAGCACCTGCAGAACTGAACTATACAGTAACTGAAAAAAGAGTTTCTAGCAGTGGTTCATGCCATCAATAAATTCCGGCATTATATTACTGGTTATGAGGTATTTGTTCATACTGATCATTCTGCTATTAAATTTTTAATGAATAAACCTATCACTAGTGGCAGAATTACTAGATGGTTGCTTTTGCTACAGGAATTTAACATTACCATAGTTGATAAACCAGGGAAGGAAAATCTGGTTGCAGATTTCCTCTCTAGATTGATTCATACTGATGATAATGTTCCTGTAGATGATACCTTTCCTGATGAACATTTATTTGTTGTTTCTATTAAAACGCCATGGTTTGCAGATATAGCCAACTACTTGGTCACAGGGAAACTACCTGCTCATCTGTCATCTTACGAAAAATGAAGAATCATATAGCAAAGTGTTAATTACTCATGGGTAGGTAATGACCTCCTTCGAACCGGTCCAGATCTGATTATCAGGAGGTGTGTGAGGGAGGATTAGATTTATGATATCCTTCAAGCTTGTCATGATGGACCCTGTGGAGGGCATTTTTCAGACAAGAGGACAGCATATAAGGTGTTGCATCAAGGGTATTATTGGCCTGCACTTTTTAAAGATGCTGAAAAATATGTACAGGGTTGTGACAGCTGTCAAAGAATGGGGAGACCCACTGCTGCTGATCAAATGCCTTTACAAGCCCAGGTACAAATTGAACCTTTTGAGAAATGGGGATTGGACTTGGTTGGGCCAATCTCACCAATGTCAAGGAAAAAGAGATACATTTTAGTCTGAACTGACTATGTGACTAAGTGGGTTGAGGAAAAAGCTCTATTGAGGGCCACTGAGAAATCAGTCATCGAATTTATTTACGAAGAAATTTTTACTCACTTTGGGATTCCTCGTGAAATTGTGACTGAAAATGGAGCACAGTTTGTCTCTAAATCGATGAAAGCACTTACAGAACAATATGGGAGTAAGCACTGTAAATCTTCTCCTTACCACCCCCAAGCAAATGGGCAGGTGGAGTCAACAAATGAGGTGTTAGAATCCATTTTAACTAAGACTGTACAGCTGCATCACAAAGACTGGGCAGACAGGTTACCAGAGGCACTGTGGGCTTACAGAACTACGTGGAGAAATATCACAGGGTATACCCCATATCAGCTTGTTTATGGGAAATAGGTTCTGCTTCCTATAGAATTTCAGGTGAAGACTTTTCGTACTGTTGCACAATTGAGCCTGAATTTAGATGAAGCTCAGGAGCAGAGGCTGATGTAATTAAATGAGCTGGATGAAATCAGACAAGATGTTGTCCAACGAACTGTTTTAATACAGAATCAGCGGACCAAGTGGCATGATAAATTTTTGAAGAAGAAGACTTTTGAAGAAGGTGATTGGGCTCTGTTGTTTGACTCACGATTCAAACATTTCAAAGGTAAGCTTACCACTAGATGGATGGGGCCATATGAAATTATGACTGTTTTTGATAATGGTTCTGTCAAAATAAAGACAATTGATGAAGAACAAACTACCTTTGTGGTGAATGGACATCGGTTAAAGGTATGTCACAAACCTCTTTCTAAGCAAGAGTTCATTCATACCTTGAGTCAGCAATCTGGATTAGAGATGGTAGGAGAAGGAATGACTTCTTCATCTTCCACTCCTTCACAGTAAAATTCAATGAAATTGTTTTTGTATATATGTATAGGAATTTGTTTTATTAGGTTTCTTTTTGAAGGATGCAGATATTATTTTCAGGCTTAGGATGTTTTGAAAACAACAGGGAAGTATTTTGTTATTATTTTTATTTTCCAGCCATTGATTGTTTTTGCAAAGGATTGTGTTAATTTGGTAAATTTCTGAGTTGCATTGGTAATTAGAATGTCTGTATCAGGTAAATGTATGTGTGCTGTCAGTTTTTGTTTTCCAGAACTATCCTTGTTATTCATATGAGTACTTATCCACCGGGCATTGCCTATATCAGTGCTTTAAGCATCCAAAGTGGTTTTACTTCTGAACTTATGGGTTGCTAGGACCATTTGACTTGGTTTCACACTGGATGGAGCGAGGGAATTGTTTTTAGTAACAGCTATGGGCATTAAGTTATTTTTAAGTCAGGCACCATTTTGGAAAAAGGTATCCAGGACTGGGTAGTTTGGTGGTTATTATCCATTGGCTTCTATAATATCAAATACATATATATACATTTTTGTGCAGCCACTTTATGACTTTCACTTTATACAGTTGCAAAGGTTAGTTGTTCATCTGGGCAAATTCTTACAGGCATGTACAAAGAATACTCTTCCAATTCTGGTACCATCCCACTCCTAGATGGTTTTCAGAGCAGCTCCCCCACTCATCTATGCTTGATCAAATCATAAACTTTATCTTTAAGATGAAATTGGGACAAGGGACTTTGATAGAAAACGGGTGTAAGAGGTTAACCCATCGGGATACTGAACAGGTCTACTGGCAGTGGGTACTGACCTGTGGTATGAACAGGAAAACCCATCAGGGTACTGAACATGCCTGTTGGCAATAGGGCATCTGCCTAGGGAAGAAGCTTCTTAGATGTTACAGTTACCCCACCGGAGTACTGAACAGGCTCGCTGGCAGTGGGTTCTGACTCTAATGTCTCCTTTAAAAGCCTCATCTATACTTGTTCGTATGAACGATGTACCTATGTAAAGGTAAAAGAGAGGTCATAAGGGTGGTTAAATAAAATTTAAAGAAACTGTTTGAAAAAGTCAATTGATAGCCAGTTGATAATCATCTCTAGCTGCTCTGGGTTTTGGGTTACCTGATTCTTTTGAAAAAAGGGGTTTATGCCTGATATTTTCTGAGTCCTGAACATAGCTGAGAATTTTAGTATTGTTGGTTGCACTACTCAAACTGTCCTGTGTGAAGCTGAGTCAAAGTGGACCAGAACCCCATTAGTTTCTGTTAGTGTTCCTCTGGTCTTATGGCATATGTCCTGGTGAAAAAGTTCAGTATGAATGACAAGAACGAAGTCTGCATTTATGATTGTTTGAGAATTGTAGTTACATAGCAGTAAGGGTGATTGATTGAAGTCTGCATTCCTGATTGTTTGTTTTGTACTGATTATAAAAATTGATTTCATAACACAGTTTAGTTTACTGTGTAATAAGGTGAAGCAGCAACCTTGCAATGAGGTAATTATGTTACAAAACTGTTGAAGGCCAAGCAAATCTTCAATCCATTCTACTTGTATTTTTAACTCATTTGAGTAGTGTATTTTGGGAAAGTTAATTGTCTTAATGTCACTGCTCTGAGTATATTTGTTTTAATAGCACTGCAGCTGTTAAAACTGTTGGTAATTATAATTCCTTCAACATATGCTGGTACTTGTTGTTTATACTTATCAGCTTGAACATACCTCTGTATTTTAAATTTGCTGAAGTACTGGATTGAGTGCTGGATGAAGTGCCAGAATGAAAAATTTGAAAATTGACAGGTTACATGGCAAAGGTAAGAAACGCTGATAAAGGTAATGCACGTGGCATGTTTGGGTAAGTCTTAATTGCTATATATTCAGGATTATGGTTATTACCAATTGCTTTTGTTTTTAATGCAACGTTTGGTGAACTACGGGATTACCATCATAACCTTGGCATTTGTTAATTGATACACCAACGTTTATTTAAAACATTTTATGGTGTTAAACTTTGGTAATATTTTATTCCTTATTATCGATTTGTAGTCTTGAATAAAATTTATAACCTTGGTCTAATTCGTAAATACCAAGAAGTTTCGGTGCATTAAACGTGTATCATTCCCTGCGACATGGATGGCACAAACCTTGACTCACAATGATGTCCTCACCACGTTTGCTGATTATTACCACCTTTTACCATGATTCTATCGGGTTGTTTCTAGTTTTACCCTTGCCAGTGAAGAGAACCGTTGATGAAGTTTTCCATTGCCTACGAAATTGACTGCTGATATCTCTGTTAATTTGTTGTTCTTCTCTTTTCCTGTCTTCACCATGCTTGCCCGGCATGAACCCTCAGTATATGAGCAGTTGTTAGCCATACCCGAGTTTATAGCATGCAAGGAGATGTTCATTCGGGCTAGGTGGCATTCATTTTTAACCAATTTGCAGGGCCACGATGATGCTGTTTCTTTACAGTTTGTTTTGGGTTTTGACGGGCATACAACCAAAGTCGGGTCCTTGGAGTTTTCAGTGACAGAGGATTCAATTGCATTGGCTACGGGCCTCCCACGCACCGGAGACCGGTGGTTTAAAAATTTTCGGTTACCACGAAAGGAATATGACTGTGTTTTCAAACCTGAGTTTTTAGCTGTAAAGGGTGAAAAGGGATTCTCCAAGCTCTGGATTCGAGATGAATTTCATAATTCTTTGATGATCATCAGTAAGCTGATTACCTGTGAAGGCCGATTTTCCACTTATAAAACCTGTCATTTTCTCCTATTAGCTCACTTCGAGTTTGGTAAGCTTCTGAATTTTCCATTTTATTTTTGGAAGAGTCTGAGTAAAATGGCTTCACAAGTTAGGAAGAACCGAGAACATCCAACTCACAGTCTTTACCATCATGGACTTATTTAAATGCTCGTTTCAGCTGAATTAAAGAAGCAAGACCGGGTATGGGAACAGTTTGTATATGAGCTATCTAACCCTCATCTTCAATCATCCATGGGGAATGAATTGGGTGAGCCTTGTATCCCTAATTTAGTGGAGAAAGCTTCCTCTACAAACAATTCTGTTCACCAAAATGATTATCCTCATGAACTAGCTGTTAACAGTTGTAAGAAACATGTCCCATTACATACTAAGAGGTCTCCAATCCCTAAAGGACAGTGTGTTAGCTCTCGGTCTGGGGGAGATAAGGGTCATGAAACCTTGTTTGTTTCGCCCAATAGAAGATTTACTCGTAGTATGGCTGCTAAAGAGGGAAGAAGGGAATCCAAGGGTAAAGAGCCTGTCCATGTTGAATTGTCATCATCCAATGCTTCCTCTGCCCATGATAACTCTAATTCTCCTGGTCCTCCTCATCATTCTACAATGTCAAGTCCTGCCAGTGAAACTTTGCTGCCAGCATCCCCTTCAAAATCAAGTCTAAAATATGCCAAGGCATCACTTTCCAAATCAGGTTCAAAATATGTTAAATCTCATAGATATGATACTTCAGCTCAAGGAATTGATTATTTTAGGCAGAAGAATTTTAAACTGACAAAGAAGTTGCAAGATTATGTGAGATTGGATCGGTTCGTCAAGCAGGAAAATGCCATTTTAAAGGCTAAAGTAGCTTCTTTACAAACTTTAGTTGATGAGGTTACAGGGACAAATCGCAGTCTTCGGAAACAGTTAAAGAAGAAAGATAAACAGTTTGAACAATTGGTTAGTGTACAGCAACAAGCTACCCCGTCTCCTCCTCAGGTTCAAGTCCTATCTAATACCTCATCCTTAGTTTCTGGAGTTGGATCCAAGGATTGATCATCTACTTTGAATTTCAAATTTTGTCTGTCTGAAACTTGCTTGCATAGGGACATGCAAGATCTTCCATCTGGGGGAGATGTTGGTCTCCTATTTTGACTATCCAGTACAATATTTTCTAGCCTAAGTCTTATGAAACCAAATAATAATCAGTTTTATTAGTGTTGTTTTGTACATGGTCATGTCTTTTGGAGATCAACGTTGTTAGGTTTTGGTAAGTGATTCTTTACATTGCTTATTCATTACTTTGACTTGTTTTATGCATATAATTGGGCCTTTAAGCCTCCATTTAAATACTTGGTCAACTAATGGGTCGTTGTTTCTTTTATGCAGTGGTCTCGGCGCTCCAAGGAAGATTTATGCTAGTTGAACCAGCACGATTTGGGGGATTCGATCCACAGTGGGGGTGTTTCTCTTAGATTCACCTCACCTTTTAGCTGCCTATGAAGATTGCTCAGGTGCTATTTCATGGATGTCCTTCGATTGAGGAGCTATTGTTTTCCATCTTTAGCAGCATGTGGATTTCAGGGGATTTGAACTTCCATCTTTGCTTCAGATATGCCGAGATAGCTGTAGGATTATTAGCTGGATCGATCCTTGTTTTAAGGACGATTTTACTTTGTATTTTCAGTATAAAATGACTCTTGAAACCCTAAGTAAGGGGGATACTCAGAGAAGATTTTAAAACTTCATTTTATTAATAGATTCAGTGATTATCTTCATTTAAGCTATGATTTAAGATTGTTAGGCATTGAGGGCAAGGCCCACCTTCAACACCAAACTCTGGTACTTCAGTATTATGTATTTTGCAGTAGTAGAGTAATGTTTTTCTTCCTTTGATACTGTTTTATAGAATGCTGATGCTTTTACTCATCTGTGAATTGGAATAGAATGCATGTCTGCAGATTCTTAGTTATTTTCAATTGATTTAGCTTGTTGAATAAATTTAGGAACAGTTTGTATTTAAAACCCTCTTTTGGTTTTCAGCGTGGATCGTTTATTGATGGTTGTGGTATTGGTAAATTGGGTGATGAACTTGACCTTGGTTGTTGAAGAATCGATCTACTGAAGAGAATATATTGGACTTTATATCTCCTTTTGCTGTAGCGTTAGAGTAACTAGTGAATAGCTCCATTCTTTTGACTTTTGAGCTCGCAAAACTGTAGGGTATTCTCGCATTGTAGAGTGTAGATTTAAAAATAATTGTAGTAGCAGAAGGTTTGAATATTTAAATTTACAAAGCATCTAGGGTTTTTTAAATAGTCTTTTGAGTGGGTGATTAAAAAGGAGCTGAAGTTATGCTGCTTGTTATTGAATGAAGTTTGGAAAAGAGTCCTAGTCTATAACACTATTTCCTAGAATCAACATTAGTTTCATAGTATATATATAGACAAGAACAAGTGAACTTTTCCTGAACAACTCTAATATTTATTGGTGAACATTATCTGAATAATCTCGGCATTCTCTTGTGTGCATTTGTATGCACAAAACACAAGCATAGTAGATTTAGATAACAACAACAAGCCAAGCTTTCTTTTGATAGGCTGTGTATTGACAATTTAGAGTTAAGAGGTCATAGGTTTTAATTCAACAATCATTTGAGGAGTGTTTGTGTGGATTTAAGAATTAGACTTGGTAGGGTTAATTATTGGAGTTTAGATATAATACAAGGTTGTTGAGATCGACTGAGCATACTAATTTGATAGGTAAATTCTTTTCTTAGCAGGTTGTTTGTTTTGAAAAGTAAACCATAGTTACTGTAAGCTTAAGATTGCTGTAGAGATTGTAGATTATTTTGGAAGGTTGCTGTAGTTTAGTATTGTTTTAAAATATTATTGTAGTTAGTATTTCTTTGGAAGATTAGGATTGCTTTGAATATTACTGTAGTTTCATATTGCTATAGGTTGTTGTAGGTTATATTGAGTTTGACAGTTAGCAAATTGATTTCCTTTTCTTTATGACAGACCTAGGAGTCCTTAGCATAGATCATCCAAGACAGCAATAGTTTCATCTATTTCATCTTTAGTTGAAAGTAGACTAGAATTCCTTTCAGTTGCTATCAGCATGAGCATAGAAACTACCTTTCCTGCACATATAGTGTAGCAGCTCGAAGCTTACTTCCTCCGGTCGATAATTAAATCAAGGTGAATTAAATAACATTAATTTTAACCAACAAAGAGTACAAAAATCAAGACAATTTATTTCACACTCAATTCCCTGAATAGCTGCAAAATTGTGATGTGAATCACATGTCAATATTCGAATATGATGTAGAACCTTTCCAGATCTGATATGAGGCTGATAAAACTCTGATATATCAGAAACATTAGCATATGGAACATCAAATAAAAATTATTCAGTGGATCCATGAGGATATAGGGCTAGACTAGGAAAACTATGAGCAACTGGGGAAAACTGATAGGTGTAAAAATTCGAATGATGGATGGACATGAGATCTGAACCATAAGTGTTTAGAACATATCCAAGCATGTTTAATATTATTCCAAATATGGCTAAGGTCATGGATAACCAACCATTGAAATATAGGAAAGACTTCAAACCATGTAAGATAAGTAACACTGCATAAGAAGCCAATGAGGAATCAACTAGTGAACTTGGGATTTGTATAGTCTTAGGATTATCCATAGGTATGATAAATGATATGGATGGTGGTATGATATGTGTATCAACCTGCAAATATTATTCTAAATGAGAATCCAAAGGATCACATATAAGCATATCAGTAGACTCATGGGAATACACTGGCAATGAATCCTATGTATGAAAGGAGGAAAGAAGGAAATGTTCAAAATCTTCAAGAAGGCTTTGATTATTGATACCAATAACAAAGGAGGATATGTAGAATCACATTATATCAAGTATGGAAAGTGGCATGACACTGATATGACTTGATTTGTCTAAGAAAACATCTTGGAATTCACTGGGTTGCACACCATCAATGAGAGAGGCATGCACAAAGTGTGAAGGATATGGCACATAGATTTCAGAATCAAAGATAAGAGATTTAGAGAAAAATGAATGGGTGATAGGATAATCATCAATATCAATATCAGCGCGATATGTTACTTCTTTTTCATCATTAGTATCACAAGAATAAAAATCACCTTCAAGAGACACAAAAAAAGATGCCTCTTCAATATCTGCTTCTTGATTGAAGGAAGAAGCATTCAAATCAAAGACGGTAGAAGAAACATGAACTGTATGAGAAAATTATTCATCATGATAAAATTCATAATAGAATGTATAGGCCAAGAAATATTGAGAGATAGAACAAGAGGAGATGTTGGGTTCGCTCCATGCTTCATCTTCTATTTCCTGCAAACTAAAAGCTTTGTCCAAATTCTTCCAAAGCTCAAATGGATGCTCAGCAGAATATATGAGATGATTTATATTTGGGGATATTCCCAAAAACATAATTCCATAATACCTATCAAAATTATTTATCCAAACAATCTTCTCTTCATAAGACTGAGGTTCGATGAATGCACCAATGGAGACATGAAAGAGACACTGCCTCTTCAAGTATGTGCTCATCTTGGGATTCCAATCAGCATAGTTGAAAGGAGATAGTATAGGAACTTTTGAATCCATATTGAATTTATTGATATGCTCTAGGGGATACTCTCTGCAACCTGCAAAAACAAAAAAAAAGGATAAAATCTTGTAAGCTAGACAAGCTCTTTTTCAGAGAGGGATAGGAGGCTGGATGCACTCCTCAACTCTGTAGAACTTGATCAATATTGCTACTATGATACCATGTATAAGATTGAAATGTTGTGCTCCATGTAGATCTGATACCATGTAGAAATAATAGATCAATGTTATGAGAAATTATTCTAAGAAGAAGCACACAAAATAGATCTTGCTACTAAGAATTCTCACAAGCATACACATGAAAAATAGAGAGAAGAAAAGAGACCGAATCACATGAATGAAGAGATGAATATTGGTGTGTATCCTTCCATTGAATAATGATGAATAATAGTGTACATAAATAGTACATCCCTCATAGGAAAATCGAGTTGTATGGGGACAACTCATAAAGCTCAAAAAGGATGACTTACCAAAATATAGCAAACCCCCATAGGTGGCTAAAGCATTTCCCAAATCTATCAAGGACGTAAGTTGTCAAGGGAGATGGAAAAACATGATAATCCTATAAAATGGAGAGAAAATCATGAAGGATGGGTTGGGAACAAAGGGACCCAGTTTCCTAGTTGACTAACTTTACCTTATCCACAGAAAAGCTGGAAAAGCCGAATAAAGCTGAATCTGTTGTAAAGTGTTGTATAATAATTATGGATGGCCAAAAAGTGGTCAAGATCAACCCATCAGAAATAAATCATTCCTGGGATATAGATGGCATGTATTGACTTTAAGGTGTAAGTGGATGCCAACTGATTAAGCTAGTGGGTGAATAATTAATCAAATAAATGATTAATTATTTTATCCTAAGTTATCAGTGGGTTTAATATATTCCAACAAACCAGATCATAATAGAGAGAAATATAAATGGTCTAGAATAGTTTCCACAATGTCAAGGTGTAAGCTTGTTAAAACTGCGGGAAGACTATCGTGGAAGAGATTTGCGGAAGTCATGTTTGAGAAAATAAGACCCGCAATATGAAATCCTCAATTGTGGAAGAACTGTTGCAGAAGATGAATTGTGGAAGAAATTTCAAGAAAATTTGAAAACAGACCCACAATATGCAACCCGCAATTATGGAAGGAAGAAGTTCCCATATATTACAGAAAGGGAAATTGCGGAAAGATTGTTGTGGAAGGCTAATTGTGGAAGGTTAATTGCAAAAAGGTAGGTGCGGAAAGGAGCATTGAGGACACCACTTTGTGGAAAGGAAATTACAAAGGGTTTATGTTGCAGAAAGGAAATTGTGAAAGGATTTCTATTGTAGAAAGGTCCTTGCAAAAAGGAAATTGCAGAAGAATTTCTGTTGCGGAAGGTCGTGATTGATAAATATTGACAGAGAAGTGATTGTTAGTTAAGGGACATGTTTATAAAAACATCATCTGTTGTGAAAATTCATGATGAAGAGATGTGGTGAGATGCATGTTAAAGGTATTTATAGACATAAATTTGAGAGGAATTAAGTGTCTTTGCAGTCCAGATCCATGTAGCAGACAACGACCAAGGAAGTAATGAGAAACCAATGACAGAATTGAATACATAAGAAGATCTGTAAGTTTGATAAAAACATACTAGGGTGGCAGGGTGGTTCTAGGGAACGCTACAGGCCTTCAAGGGGGTTGTATCATCCTTCCAGTAGTAGTTGGTAAATAGGGTGTAGTAGCATCCTTTCAATAGAATTTGATAAAACTAGGGGGTCATAGCCTCCCTCCAGTAGTAGCTGGTAAATAAGGTGTAGTAGCATCCTTTCGGTAGCAGATTATAAAACAAGGGAGTCATAGCCTCCTTCCAATAGTACCTAATAAATAGGATGTAGTAGCATCCTTTCAGTAGTAGCTAATAAAACTACTGTAAATATAATTTTGCGGTAATATAAAGTGTTGATGGTTTTCCTAATTGGGCTTCCATGATAAAATTTGTGTTCCTTGTGTCTTGTTGATCATGTGTGTTAATCAATAAGTTAAAAGTGGTTTTAATTGTTAAAAATTTATCAATACTGATTCACCCCCTCTCATTATTGTCCAATATTCCAACAATTGGTATCAGAGCAGGATCCTTCACTACAATTTAATCGCTGGAAGGAATATCCTATTAAAAACCGCTATGGATCAACAAGAAGGGTTAGCCACCAACATACCTCCATTATTTACAGGAGATAATTATGAATACTGGAGTGTAAGAATGAAGTTCCATATAATGTCTCTTGGATAAAAATTCTAGAGGTTTGTTGAAAAAGAGTACGAAGTACCAGGCGACCTACCTGTAGACATAGATGAACTAGACCAATATGAGGCCAATCCAAAAAACCTGAATGAAATCTTGAGTCGGTTAACGAATTCAGTGTTAGTAAAATTCATGCAATGAAAGACAACCAAACATGCCTAGGTAAAATGAAAAGTTGTCTATGAAGGAGTATCCAAACTCAAAAAATCCTAACTTCAGAGATACAAAGGACAGTTTGAAAGTCTAAAACTGAAAGAGGAAGAAAATAATGCAGAATATCTTTAAGAGTAGATGAAATTTTCAATGTTATTAGAGGCCTTCGAGAAGTAATGAAGGAGAGAGAATTCATTGACAAAGTACTAACAAGCCTTCCCATGAAGTATGACTCAAAAGTATCTACTCTAGCAGAATAGGATGATCTTGACCTCATGATCGTATATTGACTACATGGGATCTTCACTACATATGAGATGAGAACATGACAAGATGGGACATCAAAGAAAGAAGAAGCATTTAAAGCTTCAAAATATCCAAAGGAGTATGAAGCCTTATACAGGAACCAAAAAAAAAACCAAGATGATGAAGAATCTCTTTTTATCAAGAAACTTGAGAGAGGTACTGGCAAGTACAAACGAAAGCTACCCTTGGAATGTTTTAACTCCTGAAGGATTGGTCATGTTGCCACAAAGTGTCCTTACCCAAAACAAGAAGATAGTAATGATGATGAAGAACCTTGCGGTCATAAGAACGATCAAAAGAGTATGACCATTTACAAGAAGAAATTTAAGAAAAAAAAGAAAAAATATATTCCAAGGAAGACAATGAATATGAAGAAATTCTATTCATGAGAATGGAAACTCAAGCTCAAGATGGTGAATCAGATGAGGAAGGAAAATTAGACCTAGAAGCTAAACTCATTAGTGCTCTTGAAGAATTTAAAAAATACAGGAAAAAGAACAAATAGTCAAACCAAATCATCAGTGAATTGAAGACCCAGGTTCAAGAGGCCAAGAATATTGAATAGGACTTAGATTTGCAGCTCAAAAAGAGAATACAAGAATCTGAAAGGCTTGAAGAAGAGATTATCCACCTTAGAAAGAAGGTTGATGAAGAATATATTAAGTCAAAATTTTAAAACAATTCAAAGAATCTAGATGAAATTTTGAGTAGCCAAAGACTATCAAGAGATAAATATGTATTAGGACATGGCAAAGAATAGAATCCAAAATGTTCCTCCCTCACAAACCAAGGTAGAAATAACAGTTATGCTGCTGCACTGAAGAGTCCAATTAAAAGGGAAGAAAATAAGAAATTTGCTCCACCCTCTCATGACAAAAATAAAACTAATGTGATGACTATAATACCATTTACAAGTAGATATCAACATATATATTTTGTTCATTGTTACTCTTGTAATAATTTTGTCCATAAATCCCTAAATTGTAGAGCATATAGAAAGTCTGGAGACTACAAGAAGAATACATATAGTAAGAAACCATAACTTTTTTGAACCTCTTCAAAGATATGACATAGAGTGTTACACATGTAATAACCATGGAAATATAGAAAGAGATTTTAAATTAATGAATCCTACAGAGAAGGCTTCTACAAAAGAGTTTCAAGACAAAAAATAGAGAAAGGACTGGAAGAAAAATAAAGAGGAGGAGATATCCATGATTGCTCTATTTGTGACAGAAAAGCAGAATATATGGCATATTGAAAGTGGTTGTTCAAAACATATGACAAGAGATGCAATCAAGTTCATAAGCCTAAGAAAAGATAATAAGGGAAAAGTCACTTATGGAGATAATATGTCTTCCAAAATAATTGGCAAAGGTACAACTGCTATCAACAACAAGATCAAAGCTAAAAATGTGTTGCTAGTGGAAGACCTAAAGCCTAATATCCTTAGTGTAAGTCAAACATGTGATCAAGGGGACATCTGCATTTTTTACTCTGATAAATGTGAAATAAGAATAAAGGACTCAAGAAGACTTGTTGGGACTGTTGTAAGGAAATCAAGTAATATATACATCCTAGGATATGAAGAACAACGCTACATGAGTATGATTGATGAAAGTTGGTTATGTCATAGAAGGATGGGGCACTTAAACTTTGAAAATATTATGAAAGTAAGTAAGAAGGGAGCTGTAAGGGATTTTCCAAAAAATGTTAAACCTCTAAAATCAGTTTGTAAACATTGTCAACATGGGAATTAGACTAAATCCAGCTTCAAAGAAAAAGAACATAGAACCTCACATCCATTGGAAATAGTTCACACTGATATTTGTGGACCAACAAGAACTAAAAGCTTGCAAGGAGAGTACTATTTCATGTTGTTCATATATTATTATACAAGGATGACTTGGGTTACATTTCTCAAAGAAAAATCAAAAGATTTTGAGAAGTTTAAATTTTTTAAAGCAAAAGTTGAGAATGAAACAAATTTTAAAATCAAATGTCTAAGGTCAGATAATGGAGGTGAATTCACTTCAAATGAATTCAATGAATTTTGAGAAAACCTTGGAATTAAAAGACATTTTTTATCCCCCAAGACTCCTCAACAAAATGGCATTGTGGAAAGAAAAAACAGGACAGTCCAAGAAGCTGCTAGAACTATGCTAAATGAATCAAAACTTCTCGATGTGTATTGGAAGGAAGAAGTATATACAGTTGTTTATATACTAAATAGAGGATAATTCATAGTTAATAATGACAAAACCCCTTACCAAATATGGTATGGAAGACCTACCTCAGTCAAATATTTTAAAGTGTTTGGTAGCAAATGCTACATAAAAAGAAATGAAGATGATCTTGGTAAACTTGATTCTAGAACCAATGAAGGAATATTTTTAGGATAATAGAGATGTTACAGTCAAAGGCTACACAAAATCATAGTCAGTGCAAATGTAAGAGTGGATGACGTAAAACCAAGAAGAATAAAAAGCTAAGATGAAAATGTAAGAACAAACAATGAAGAAGAAGTCTTGCAAAATAATGAAGGAGTTTATGATGAAAAAGAATAAGAAGAGGAAGAAGAAAAAGAAGATTCACAAGAAAGTGAAGATGAAGGCTCTCCAAGACTTGATACAAAATCTCCATCTAGAAAAATACAAAAGAATCATTGTTGGATTTTCTTTCCCTCTCTCACGTTGGACCCAGGTTCAGTCCCTTCTTGGTAAACACCACAAAGCCCAATATATCATCCCAATGGAGAGGATCTCATCCAACAACACCCATGACACAGATACCATCTCACTCATGATATCTCAGTTCGTATAGGTAACTATCGGAACCATGTTTCCACAGTTTGTGCGGGAGGGTGTTTTAGTACCTTAACTGTGCGCCAAGGTTCTCCAATAAAGACCAATAAGGTGGGTTACTGGTTTTCATAGTACTTCAATGCCAAGTTATGATCTAACCCTTATTTACATGATTTCATGCAAACAAACAATGAAAATACGACATAATCATATTCATTACTATAATGTGGTATTCATACATTTATCCATTTGCAACACAATAACCAATCAGTCATTTAACACAACATTCACACATTTCTCTAGGCTACTTCAATCATTCACACATATACACAACATGTAACGTGGAAATCCATTCGGGTAAAAACCACAAGGTGTTCTTAATGCGACATGAGGAAATATATGCACCTTTTTTCTGCAAACAAGCTACAGAATCTATTCTAGAGATTCTATTCTCTCTTTACATAATTTTCCTCCCTCTCATGTTCTCTGATATTCTCTCTTCTTCTCTTCCTATTCTATTCCTACATCTGTAGACAATGTGGATCGACTCAAACTTCTCTACTTGTATGCACACTCAGCTGCAGACTCTCTACTCTGATGCACTCAGTGAAACATATCTTCTCTACCAAAAAACCTACCACTTCCAGCTTAGTATAGCTTAACAGCTATCAGGATGTCTATCCGACTAACTGTCTAATTGTCTAGCATCTAGTGTCTAACCCAACTACAACTTGGGTTCCTTCTTTTATAGCCTCATTACAGACTCGATATAGATCCCATACATGCTTGTTACAGACTCAATATTGACTCGATACAGACTCTAACAAACTCATTACAATCTCCCTTTTAGTTGCTTTCTAAGTCGACTTACTATATCCATCCAACATGTTGTCTTCCTATTCTAGTAACACATAATGAAAGGCACTATCGGCATGAATTACAAATATACCTTCATGCATGTGGCGTCCACTGGCTCTAGCCGATCTCATACCCACGATCATGAAGGACTATCGCTTTCTCAATGTTATTCCTTACTGTTACTTTCTGGTCGTTACCTTATCTGCACGCCTACTTTTGCCGATATTCTTCCATGTCATATCGTATCTTGTTTTTTCCTTCGATTGCTACTTACTTATCCGGTGCAACTTCCTCATCTCGTGCCTTCTCTTTGTCTTCTTCTTCTCTTTCCTTATTTTGTCACAACATTCTTCCCTTTCCTTTGATGTTGCTTCTTCTATCGCAACTCCTTCTTCTTCCCCTTTATGCTCTTCTTCCATACTTAGGAAAAATTATACATGAATTCTACTCTTCTGTCTCGAGGCCCAACAGGACCCCAACACTCACATGTGGCTCGTCCCAAGCCACACAAACTAGTGCTCCATAAACTGACTTGTGCTTATTTTGTTCTAAAAATCCTTCATGATTTTCACCAACTTCTCTGTCTCTGCGTGCACTTCTTCTTATGTTTTCTGCATGTGCTCCACCAGGCCAGAACTGACATGTTCTAAGATGAATCTTTATATAGAGGCTTCTACCTTGTGCACCTTCTAGTGTACAGGCTGAATTATTCCGATGACTTTCTTTGCTTCTGACTTTGTGTTGCTTCTATGTTTGATTGTATGTTCCTTCTGTGTTTGTAGCTAGCTAGAGACTTTATGTTCCTTTTGTGTTTAGTTGTATGTTATATAACCTTTATATCTCCTAGTTCCACTATCATTTTTACAAATCCCCATAAGGAAGTTTCATTCATTACCACTACTAAATCCTTTTCAGAACTGTCATTCTTGTCTTCTTATGGATGTTTCTACCGCTCAGTGGAGTAGGACGTGGGGGTAAAACACAAGGGATAAAGATATTATCGGTAACACCGATGTTCCTTGTTTGCATTTCTAGCTTTAGCCTCCAACTCATTCCATGTTTTTTTTTCCTCCCTTCAAAATATTCCTTAGTGTTACACGTGAACGAGTATGTGACATCCGGGTAAGCCTCAAAGCTCATGGCAGTCACTCAATCTAGCTCATGGTCATTGTTGTTGGACAAATTTACCACCATACACACTTATTTTGGTCAATTTGGCCTAGTTAAACCACTATCCTAAGTTTTAGTGGCTTAATTGACATTAGAGGAGCACTAGATGACATCAGTAAGATCACACCCACGCCTACCATCAGTCAAGGAGGATAACTTATCCTTCTCCTACATTTGGGGAGGCTAACTGGAGCACTCTGGGGGTGATCTGAGTGTCATTAATGCCCCATATTGATAACTTATGGTTACAATCAGTTAAACAAAGTAGTGAAGGCACCTTCCTTCATTAAATTGATTATTTATTGATTATTTAATGAACTGGAGTCAACAGGGGTGCCTCCAACCACTTCTGATGGTCAGTTACACTTCAATTAACCTCATCGACGATCATTGGAGTCATTGATGTGCTACCACTTATTGGTTGGCTTGTAGTGACATGTTTCTGAGCTACTTTCAGTTAGACTCGGTCATTTATTGCACTTCGACTTCAATTAGGGCTCAGCTGAGTCAATTAGGGTTTTGATCAGTGGTTAACTTGAGTGTTGACTATGGCTTACATTTAGTTAAGCTAGACTCACTCATTCAATTCAAATGACCTCCTTGGTAATTCAAATTGCTTTGTCATTCATGCTTGCAGCATGATCATTGTATTTCTTACTCATTCTTTATGTGAATATACAGAGCGGCTACTCATTTTTGTAGCACAATTACACCATTTTCATGCCTTATTGTTATTAATATCTTATGAGACTGTGTCCTGGTCCCTAGATTACTGTGACAGATTAATATGGTATCAGAGCTTATAGTGGCACAAAGCTCAGATCTCTCAAAAACAAGGTTTTTGACAGATCTTGCATGAAAATTGAGCAATAGCTCAAAAATCCAGCACTGCACCAGAAGCCAAGGCTTACCACTTAATACCCCAAGTAAGGAACTTGTTGAACAAGCTTGCTTGATTGACTATGTTGGTTGTGATGAAATCCTAAAATGTGCAGGCTATCCAACCTTACATTGACTTTTTTTGTGATTTTCAGGTTTTTAACAGGTGAAAGCATTCGCTCCAGCAGATTTAGATGGCTTCTTCCATAGATATTTTGACTCCGTTCAATTTCCACTCATGGAAAGGAGATATGGAGATCCAGCTACGTGCCAGAGGACTCTATAGGGTCACTATGGACACTGAAGAAGAGCCTTCTTCTATGACAGACAAAGCTAGATTCTTGAACAAGAAGGATGAAGCATTAGGATTCTTGTGCCTCTCTGTTTCCCAGGATCATCTTTTCCATCTTTCGGGATTGAATACTCCAAAGGAAATTTGGGGAAAATTGGAAACCATGTATGGAAAGCAGGATTATTTGAGAGTTTACTAGCTCGAAAATGAATTGATGTCTCCCCAGCCTTCCAATTTCGAGACCTTGAATGACTTTTTCAAAAAGTTCAAGCACATTGTCTTACTATTGAAGCAATGCAAAGTGGAGAAGGAGGATGATCAGCTCATCCTCACCAAACTCTCCAAACTTGGAGCTTATTATTCAATTTTTGTCTCTACATTTTGTGCGGGGAAGCTCACAACCCTTGGATGGAAGATGCCTACACTAAATGCCTTCATTGAGTCCCTAATAAGTGAACATGATAAGCTTTTCCAGATGGGGATCATCAGATCCTCCCGTGATCAAGCCCTCCATGTATCAGGGCCCAAATATCTAAAGGGTAAAGGAAAGCAGCAGAAGAACCCAAAAACTAAATTCAAAGCTCCTAAGCCTAAAGTTGAAAACCAGCAGCATGATGAGTCTTCCGGCTCAAAGAAGAACAAAGACAAAGGGCATCATGGAAAGGAAAAAGTCAAGTGTTCATACTGCGGGAAGGGCTTCCACCCTGAACATGCCTGCATGAAGAAGAAGCTTGATGAAGCTATATCTATCCTTGAGAGAAATCACATCAATCTTCTAGAAATATTTTGGAGGAGAGATCAACAAGATCAGGAACCACAACATGAAAGAGGTCATGCCCTCATGGAAAGCACTTTGAAGTCCAAAGCACTCTTGATTGATTCTGGAGCTTTGAACCACATGATGGCTGAAAGAGACTCCTTCTCATATTTGGAGACCAAAAAATCCATCCCCATCCACATGGGAGATGACTCCACCATCATTTCAGAAGGACAAGGTACGGTTGATCTTGAGAATGGCTATTTTTCAAATGTTTTGTATGCACCATCTCTGGAATCAAATCTCCTTAGTTTCTATTAGATGACACATACAGGAGTGCCTAAGAGTGTATCTTTCAGCTTGAATGATGTTGAGATAACAGAACTTGCATCCGAGAAACTTGTTGCTAAAGGCCTTGCAAACCATCATGCAAAAGCCTATGAGTTTTCCCACTTTGTGGCGGATGCAAAGCCCACCGCACTGCTAAATCATGGAAATGAAGTTAGTAGGATGTGGCATGAGAGGTTTGGCCATCTCAATTTCAAATATTTGCAGAAATTACAGAAAAAATACATGGTTGAAGGCCTCTCGGTCATCATGGAAACCATTGGAACTTGCAAGGGCTATGTGGTTGGAAAACACCCTGAGCACAAGTTTGATCGGGGGAAGGAAAACCGAGCTACATGCATCTTGGGGCTAATACATTCTGATATCATTGGTCCAATGCCTATCACATCCATGAATGGATCAAGGTATCTTCTAACTTTTATTGATGATTTTTCAAGGTACACATGGGTCTTCTTTCTCAAAAAGAAGTCTGAAGTATGTGAAAAATTCACTGAACAGAAGGCCTTGATCAAGAATGCCTCCGAGCTTAAGATCAAGATCTTGAGATATGATAATGGTGGGGAGTATGTCAGTAATTATTTTCTGCACATATGCTCCCAAAGTGGTATTCAGGTCCAACATTCAATTCCCTACACTCCCCAGCAGAACGGTGTAGCGGAAAGGAAGAATCGGTCTCTCAAGGAGATGACCACCTGTATATTGGAATCAAAGAAGTTGGCTGCAAATTTGTGGGATGAATCCATGCATGCAGAAGCATACATTCAGAATAAAGTGCCACACTCATCCATGAAAGGGATGACCCCTTTCGAAGCATACTTCGGACACAAGTCGGATGTGTCGAACCTGGGGGTGTTTGGGTCCACTGCATGGACCCGAATTCCACTTGATAAAAGAAGGGATTTGAAACTGAAAAGCATAGAATTTCTATTTATTGGGTATCTGTTATTTTTTCAACATTAAGCTAGCATTATTAGGATCTTTAACTGAGAGAATAACAAGTACAACAATCAAACAAAAGAGAAAATGAACACAGTGTTTTTCCTCGGGGAAACCATAAAGGAGAAAACCCTGCAACTTCCTCAGAGATAGAATTAGCACCAAAATAGTAAAAACCACAAACCAATAAGTGATCTCCCAACAGCAGTAATCTTCTTCTTGTCTAGCCCCAGTGTCTTCTCCTTCCTCAACTATGTGCTACACTTGAGTGTGGATGACTTGTGTGATAAATAGAGACTCCAGTTCTCTATTTATACTAATCCTGACATGACTAAAACCCTACCAGGGCCGACCTCTACTAGGAGAGTCTAATAACCCTAGTGCCCCGGAACTGCGGGGACTTTAACCCTTAGACAATCGGAGGGTTACCCACTATGAATTGACATGACTTGTTTACATAATTGATCCTCTTGATCGAAACATTGGGGCATGAAAATATGACTCAATTACATTATAGATACATCCCGGAAAAACATCGAGTTACAATACATAAGATACATAGATGAATATATTCCGAAGTTACAAATACATCAACACTCCCTCTTAACTAGGAAGGTATTCTTTCGACACAATTTTCAGCACTGGTCTTCTTCTCTGCATCAACTAGCTCATCTCATCATCTACATCTCAAGTCTTCTGAGCCTTCAAGTCATCGTCAATCTTCGAATCTGGATCATCTCTCGATCTGGATCATCATGGGACATCATCACTGGATCTGAATCATCACTGGTCATCATCACTGGATTTGGATCATCACTGGGCATCATCACTGGATCTGGATCATCATTGTTGGATCATCATCACTGGATCTCGATCATCACTCGATATCGATCATCACTAGGCATCATCACTGGATCTGGATCATCACTGCTGGATCATCATCATTGGATCTCGATCATCACTCGATCTGGATCATCACTGCTGGATCATCATCACTGGATCTCGATCATCACTCGATCTGGATCATCACTGGCAATCATCATCACAGGTGCTATCTCATGATTCTTCTCGTCACAAGAAGTTCTACAGAGCTATCCCTTTTTCATGCTGGTTGTAGGCCTAGCCTCCATGTAGGTCTTTCTTCAGTGCTTATATCTAACACAAAGTCAGAATGGCCCGCCCAGCACTTACATCTGACCTACTCGTCAGAAAGGCATGCCCAACACTCACATCTGATCATGTAGGAACCAATCCTATAATCATATCAGAAAGGCCCAGTACTCACATTCACTAGCATGATAGGAACTCAAACTACTATCATCTGTGAAATGGCTCAACACTTACAACCACCAGCATGATAGGAACCCAAACTACTATAATCTGTGGAAAGGCACAACACTCACATCCACAAGCATGGTAGGAACTCAAACTACTCCCATCTGTGGAAAGGCTCAACACTTACAATCACCAGCATGGTAGGAACTCAAACTACTACCATCTGTGAAAAGGCACAGCACTTACGATCAACAACATGATAGGAACCCAAGCTACTATCATCTGTGAAAAGGATCAGAACTTATAACCACCAGCATGATAGGAACCCAAACTATTATCATCTGTGGAAAGGCCACTGCACTTACATCTGATCATGTGGGAACACATCCCTCAGTCACATCAGAATGGCTCTCAATCCTAAACTGAGGATCCATGGTACCTCACCAGGTAGCTCCATTCAAAGAATGGTGGTAGCCCTTATATCTGACACTAAGTTAGAATGGCTTAGCACTCATATCTGACATGGGAGGAAATTAATCCTTTAGCCATGATAGAATGGCTTCAGCCCTTACATCTGATCAAGTGGGAACACATCCCTCTATCACATTAGAATGGCCATGCACTCATATCTGATCATGTGAGAACACATCTCACGGTCATATTAGAACGGACCTCAGTCCTAAACTGAGTTTTCCTGATACCTCACTAGGCAGCTCCATTCCAAGAATGGCAATAGCGCTTATATTTGATCATGTAGGAACCAATCCTACAGTCATATCAGAATGGCTTAGCACTCATATCTATCATGGAAGGAACCAATCTTCTCACCATAACAGAATGGCTCAGCCCTTATATCTGACCTGCTCATCAGAATGGCTATGGATCTCAGCACTCATATCCGCCATGGAAGGAACCAATCCTCTCACCATAACAGAATGGCTTAGCCCTTACATCTGACCAAGGAAGGAACCAATCCTCTCACCATGTCAGAATGGCTATGGGACTCATCACTTTCCCTTGGAGGAAACCTCGATATGGAGAACACCAAGCTTCTCCCTGAAGTACTCAAACTTCACTCTAGCCAATGGCTTTGTCAATACATTAGCTATATGTTCCTCCGTCGCAACATACTGGAGCTTCACTGCTCCCTTCTGCACCATTTCCCTGATATAGTGATACTTGATCTCGATATGCTTCGAATTGTCATGGAACATTGGATTCTCTGACAACTTCACGCAACTCTGGTTGTCACAATGTATACAAGTAGCATCCAACTGGAGATCAAATAAATCAGACAGTAGATTTCGCAGCCATACTGCCTCACAACTAGCTGAACAAGCTACGACATACTCTGCATTAGCTATACTCAGTGCCACACAGGATTGCTTCCTGCTAAACCAAGAGATCACACCTGATCCCATGCTGAAGTAACATCTTGAAGTGCTCTTCCTATCGATGGCACTGCCTTCCCAATCTGAATCAACATAACCCTCCAGGTTAATCTTTTGATTTGCATCGTACTTGAGCCCATAATAAACTATACCCTTTAGGTATCTCAGAATATTCTTTGTAGCAATCAGGTGAACATTTCTTGGATCTGTCAAGAACTGGCTCAAGGTGTTCACAGCAAAGCAAATGTTTGGTCTCGTGTTCATCAGGTACATCAATGACCCAATCATCTGATGATACATCGTAGCATCAACCGTCTCTGATGAAGCATCATTCAATAGCTTCATGTTCGATGCCATAGGTGTGGCCATGGTCTTGCAGTCCATCATCCCAAACCTCTTCAGGATCTCTACTGCATACTTCCCTTGTAAAAGGAAGATTCCATCTGTACTCTGCCACACCTCCATACCTAGAAAGTAATGCATCATACCCAAGTCCTTCATCTCGAACTCAGCAGCAAGCTTTCTCTTCATATCAATAATCAACCCATCTGTACCAGTCACAAATAGATCATCTACATATAGTAGAAGCATCATTGGGTTTCCATGTTCAACCTTGTAGTAAAGGTTGGAATCTACTTTACTCTTGGTAAAGCCCAAACTGGATAGAAAAATGTCAATTTTCCCGTACCAGGTCCTGGGTGCCTATTTCAAACCGTGCAGGGCTTTCTTCAATCTGCATACATGAGACTCTTTGTCATGTGTCCCAAAACTGAGTGGTTGTTCTACATACACTTCCTCTTCCACTACACCATTCAAGAAAGCAGTCTTGACATCCATCTGGTGTATCCTCCATTTCACCACTGTAGCCAGAGCAAGTACTGATCTGATGGAAGTGTATCTGGCTACAGGTGCAAAGGTTTCTTCATAGTCTATTCCTTTTTTATGAGAGAAACCCCGAGCCACAAATCTTGCTTCATACTTTTCAATGCTACCGTCTACAACATGCTTGATCTTGTAGATCCATTTGGAAGTTACAACTGAATTCCCTTCTAGTCTTGGGACAACATCCCAAACATCATTCTTCATGATCGATTGATATTCTTCGATCATAGCATCCTTCCATTCTTTTCGTTCTGCCTCTTCTTCATAACTGGAAGGTTATTTATCAATGAAATCACATAGTAAATCTACATACCTGGAGTAGGATTTGGTCCTCTTTCTTTCTCTGTGATTCTCTTCTGGAGCCCCATATCTTTCCACACCTTGGATAATTTCTCATACCCAAGCAGGTTTCCTCTTATGAGGATTCTTCTCCAGAGTTGGATCTATAGGGCTTTGTGGTTCCTCAAACTCTCGATCTTCTTCTTGAGTTTCTTCATTCATGGTTGTATCATGAATTCTGGGTGCTTCTGCTTCTGCTTCTTCAGGTTCTTCAATAGGTATATTTCTGGATTTGTTGTAAGCTGTGTCTTCATCAAATGTCACATCCCTACTGATGTCAATCTTCCTGTATCCTGGGAAATAGATTCTGTAGGCCTTCGAGCTTTCAGAGTATCCCACGAATATACCCTTCTTTCTTGAAGGATCTAATTTTGTCCTTTTCTCCTTTGGGATGTGTATGTACATAGGACAGCTAAATATTCTGAGATGGCTGACTTCTGGTATCTTGCCGAAGAAGAATTATTCAGGAGTCTTGTTCTCAAGTACTCTATGTGGAGTATGGTTCTGTACATACACCATTGTTCTGGAAGCTTCATCCCAAAGATGCATAGGAAGATATTGATCATGAAGCATTGCTCTTGCAGCTTCCATGATAGTTCTATTCTTCCTTTCTACAACCCCATTATGTTGTGGATTATAAGGAGTGGACAACTCCCTCTTAATCCCTGAGTCTTTGCACAGCCTCTTGAATTCATTTGAAGTGAATTCTCCGCCATTGTCTGATAAAAAATTCTTGATCTTCTTTTCAGTATGGTTCTCGATCAAGGCTTTGAATTCCTTGAATTTTCTCAATACTTCGTCTTTGTTATTCATGAAGTAAACCCATGTCTTACTAGAAAAATCATCAATAAAAAAAATATAATATGCATATCTACTTAGTGAGCTTGAAGACATAGGCCTGCATACATCAGAGTGGATGATTTCCAAGATTCCTTTTGCTTTGCTTTCACTACTTGGAAATGTCTTCTTTGTGTTCTTTCCCTTCACACATCCTTTGCAAACCCCATCATGTTTTTCTTGGATTTCTGGAAGACCTTCAACAGCTTTGCTTGCAATAAGTAGTGCTCTGTAATGCACATGTGCAAGCCTTCTATTCCAAAGTTCACTTGGCTCTACTGTATCATGGACCATTGCTTGTTATGGATGGCCCTTCAATTTGTACAATCCTCCTTCTTGTTCTCCAATCACTACGCATCATCAATAGTCTTTCCTCTAGGCCACATAATGACTTGACCATCTATAAATGCAACCTACATTCCTTTTGCATCCAATGTTGATATGGAGAGAAGGTTC
The DNA here is from genome assembly GCA_001517045.1 of Pseudotsuga menziesii. Taxonomy (NCBI): domain Eukaryota; kingdom Viridiplantae; phylum Streptophyta; class Pinopsida; order Pinales; family Pinaceae; genus Pseudotsuga; species Pseudotsuga menziesii. Next base: position 572,789 of record LPNX010051214.1, read on the forward strand.
TTCTTGAGTCCTGGTACAAACAATACTTCCTTCATTGTTAGAGACTTACCAGAGTCTGGTTTATATGAAGATTCCCCACTACCTTTTATTGGATATTGGTAGTCATCTCCTAGTTTCACCTTGTGAGGTGATTCATGTTCTGATAGTATTACAAAGGATTCATTGAATCTAGTCATATGTTTGGAAGCCCCACTATCTATAAGCCAATCATCACTTCCATGAGTAATGTTACCTGTGAGAGCAGAAATCAAAACATATTCATCCTCACTTGAAGAATCTTCACTTTCATATCTAGATCTCTTCCTGGATGGTTCATCGTCCTTTGTAGCATGAGCATGATGTCTTCTTTTGTTCCCCTTCTTCTTATGAGAGTGGTTCTTGATCTTAGGATAGTCTTTTGCAAAGTGTCATTTTTCATCACATGTATAACATCTCAATCTAGATAAATCCTTTCTATTGTTATCCTTAGAATGAGAGTTCTTACCTTTGGAGTAATGAGGATTTCTTCTTCCCTTCTTGGAGTGAAATCTGAGGGCTTGATCTTCATTTCCTATCTTCTCTTCTCGGGCTGCTATCCGAGCTTCTTCTTGAGAGCATTCTTCCCATAGTCTTCTGAACTTGACTAACTTCTTTCTTGCACGGATTCCTTGGATGAAAGAATCCCATGACCTAGGAAGGCCATTCAAAGTAGTCATCACAATCTCTGCATTTTCCACTTCTTCATCAACAGCTTCTAATTGTTCCTTGATCTGGGAAACCCTTGTGAAGTAGGACTGGATAGTCTCTGTATTATGAATCTTCACATTCTTCAGTTGATTCCTCAGAGTCATCTTCCGGTTTATGTTCTTCCCTTCAAACAACTTGGTTAGGGCATCAAACATAGCTTTAGGTGTCTTGAGAGAGGACACCTGTGGGATAAGGTGATCCTTGATAGAATTAGCAATGATCCTCTTGGCCATAACCATATTATTCTTATGTAAGGCCTTTCCCTCATCTCCCTCTGGAACGGGAACCTCCTCATGGATGTAGGAGTCTAAGTCATTCTCTTCCAGGACCAAGGAGATCCTATACTTCCAGGCTCGGAAGTTATCAGCTCCCTCAAGCTTTTCATCAATCTTGGTATGATGAGACATCTTATTTGAGAACCTCAAATGGAAATAAAAAATATTTTATATCTTACCAGGTTCAAGATGTTGGATCTAAAACTTGAGCTGAAATCCTGCAGAGCTGGTTCAGGAGCAAATTAGGGTTTTTCTTTTCCGGAGTTTTGTCCAACCAAATGCTTTGAAATTTGTCCCTAGCTTCGATTTTGGGGAGGAGATCAATCCAGGCCTGGGCTCACTAAAAAATTCCTCTTCTGTGAAAAGCCCTAATTTTCGGCAGGAGTGATAGGTCCAAAACTGAAAAACCTCAAAATTGAATTCTGCTTCGACAGAAAGATGTGCCCTAAGGAGGAGATTTATTCCACCTTACTTTTGCTGAAAATCTGTGGAGGAAGATCCACAAACTAGGAAGCCCTAGTTCCCGTAGCTGCACAGTGTCTTCTTCTCAGGTTAGCTTTGATACCATGCTAGTTTTTCAAAATTAAGCTATCATTATTAGGATATTTAACTGAGAGAATAACAAGTACAACAATCAAACACAAGAGACAATGAACATAGTGTTTTTCCTCAGGGAAACTATAAAGGAGAAAACCCCGAAACTTCCTCAGAGATATAATCAGCACCAAAACAGTAAAAGCCCCAAAACAATAAGTGATCTCCCAACAGCAGTAATCTTCTTCTTGTCTAGCCCTAGTGTCTTCTCCTTCTTCAACTATGCACTACACTTGAGTGTGGATGATTTTTGTGATAAATAGAGACTCCAGTTCTCTATTTATACTAATCCCGACATGACTAAAACCCTACCAGGGTCGACCTCTACTAGGAGAGTCTAATAACCCCAGTGCCCCAGAACTGCAGGGACTTTAACCCTTAGACAATCGGAGGGTTACCCACTATGACTTGAAATGACTTGTTTACATAATTGATCCTCCCGATCGGAACATCGATGCATGAAAATATGACTCAATTACATTATAGATCCATCCTGGAAAAACATCGGGTTACAATACATAAGATACATAGATGAATACATTATATAGTTACAAATACATCAATAGTATCTTGATGAATCAAAAGGTTTCAAGCTTCTGGATATCAAAACAAAACAGATCATCATGGAAAGGAGTGTCAAGTTCGATGAGCCTCTTCAAGAAGTGGAACTAGTGAAGGAGAAAACTGCTGAATTTCCTTCCTATTCTACTAAATATTTGGATGATGAAATTGGGGGTGATGAACCTTATTTGGATCCTCTGATTTATGATATTAGTGTACAACAAACATCAGATGCTGAATCAGAACCTGAAGTAAAAAATCATCTTCCCACATGGGCCCAACAGACACTCTCCTCCGTAGGAGAACATTGGAAATCCGGATGATCCAAGGAGAACCCGGTCTGATTTCCAAAGAGCAGGTATTGTGCTCTCTTGTCCTGATAATTTGCTGTCCAAAATTTTTTATTTGATTATTATTTCAGACCCAAAATCCTAATACCATGCTCGGAAGGATCCGAGATGGCAAGTTGCCATGGATGAAGAGATCAATTCTCTTCAGAAAAACACTACTTGGGAGCTAGTTTCTCTTCCTCCGGGAAGGAAATTGGTTCAATGCATGTGGGTGTTTTGGGCCAAGGTTTATACTGATGGAAAAACCTGAAAATATAAGGCAAGGTTGGTGGAAAAAATTTTCCCTCAGGTCCAAGGTGTGGACTACCATGATACTTTTGCACCGATTTCAAAAATGGACTCCATCCGCCTAGTTTTGGCAATTTCAGCATCTAAGCACTGGGAAGTGCATCATATGGATGTTAACTCAGCCTTTTTGCATGGATATCTTCATGAGGGGATATACATGAAGCAGCCTGAGGACTACATCTCTGATACATCTTTGGTTTGGAAGCTAAAGAAGTCACTATGTGGGTTAAAATAGGCCCCAAGAGAGTGGTATTCCAAGATGGATGCCTTCCTTCTCTCGTAAAACTTCCAAAGGTGTAGATCAGATACAAATGTGTATATACAGAAGTATGATGGTAATTTGATTATTATTGTTTTATATTTTAATGAATTACTGATCACAAGTAGCACAGTTGCTTCTATCTCAGTCATCAAAACTGCTCTCCACAATGCATTTGAAATGAGCGATTTGGGGCTCTTAAAACAATTTTTGGGGCTCGAAATTGAGCAAAATTATGATGGGATAATGGTCACTCAGTCCAAATACATATCAGACATATTAATAAATTTTAACATGGCTGAATGTAGGCCTGCACCATTCCCTTTCCTTTCAGGGATCAGCCTTGAAGAAGAAAAAAGCACACCTCCCATGGGCTGCACTATTTATCGACAGTTGATTGGTAGCTTGTTGTACTTGACACATTCTCAGCCTGATATCTGTTATGCCATGAATGTTATATCAATATACATGCAGAATCCCATTGATATTCATTGGAAGGAATCCAAGAGGATCCTCTAGTTTATTCAGGGAACCAGGACCTACAACATTCACTATGTTGCAGACTCTAAGCCAGAGCTGGTTCGATACATAGATTTCGATTGGGTGGGTGATTCTTTTGATCGAAAGTCTACTTCCAGATATGTATTCATGTTTGGTGGTGGACCCATTTTCTATTCTAGCAAAACGTAGGCTGCCATAGCATTATCTTCAGCAGAGGCCGAGTATCAAGGAGATGTGAATGCTTGCATCCAAGCAGTTTGGTTGCAAGGCATTCTTTCAGAGTTTGATCTTGGTAGTACTTTTTCCACTATCCTCTTTTATGACAATAAAAGTGCTATTAAGATATACACAGATCCAGTTTCCAGGCAGAGGACCAAGCATGTAGAGATACACATGCACTATATCGGAGAGCTAGTGCATGACAGGACCATCATTCTACAATACTGCTAGATTGATGAGTAGATTACAAACATCTTCACCAAAATATTTTTAGAAAATAAGTTCCCTTACCTCCATTCACTATTGGGGGTGATTCCATCAGGGTGATCAGACTATTTTCAATGTTTAGCTTGAGGGGGGGGGTTTCCCACTAGGTTTTCCCACTAGGTTTTCCCTCTTTTCCTCACTTAGTTTGTTTTTTAGCATTGTTTTGAGTTTCGGTAATGTACAGGGTGACCTATGGCCTTAGTTGCCGGGGACCTAGCATTTTTATTCATTTTATGTTTTCTACTCCTCCTGAGTATAGCTTAAGGGGGGGGGGTGTTGGAGACATTTACCACCATACACACTCATTTTGGTCAATTTGTCCTAGTTAAACCACTATCCTAAGTTTTATTGACTTAATTGACATTAGAGGAGCACTAGATGACATCAACAAGATCACACCCACACCTACCTTCAATCAAGGAGGCTAACTTATCCTTCTCCTACATTTGGGGAGGCTAACTGGAGCACTCCGGGGGTGATCTGAGTGTCATTAATGCCCCATATTGCTAACTGATGGTTACAATCAGTTAAATAGAGCAGTGAAGGAGCCTTCCTTCATTAAATTGATTATTTATTGATTATTTAAAGAACTAGAGTCAACAAGGCCACCTCCAACCACTTCTGATGGTCAGTTACACTTTAGTTAACCTCATCGGGGTTCATTGGAGTCATTGATGCGCTACCACTTGTTGGCTGGCTTGCAGTGACATGTGTCTGAGCTACTTTCAGTTAGACTCAACCATTTATTGCACTCCTACTTCATTTAGGGATCAGTTGAGTCAATTAGGGTTTTGATCAGTGGTTAACTTCAGTGTTGACTGTGGCTTACATTCAGTTAAGCTAGACTCACTCATTCAATTCGAATGACCTCCTTGGGGATTCAAATTCATTTGTCATTCATGCTTGCAGCATGATCATTGTATTTTTGTACTCATTATTTATGTGAATATACAAAGTGGCTACTCATTTTTGTAGCACAATTACACCATTTTCATGCCTTATTGTTATTAATCTCTTATGAGATTGTGGCTTGGTCCCTAGATTACTATGACAGATTAATAATTGTTTCTCTTTGGTACAATGCTGGTGAGATATGTCATGCTCTTCATGTAGTACCTCCCTCCATCTGGGTATTCCATTGCAACATGTCTTTGGAATCGTCATCACCTCCCATAGATTTAGCAGTTTTCAGAGATGATGGTGATGACGTTGGCCTCCGTTTCTTCCTCTCCCAGTTTGAACATTTTTTTAGACCGATAGTTCCTAGCAATGGATACTATGCACTGTGGAAATTAATTCTTGGAAATTATGTTTGGAGGCTTTGACGGGATGTCCTCTAGTCTTTGAATTCTTGCCACTTCTTCTTCAGTCATGTTCATCTCCTTTGAGGCAACATTGATTTTCTTGGCATCAGAGGGTCTTTGCATTAGCATATTTACCAAGATGGCTAGAGCCTCTTCTACATGGAGGCCCAATTATAAAATATGTGTTCTTAATGTGTCTATTGTGCCATTCCTTCTTCCTTTTTTTTCTACATTTTGATGGAATCCTGCAATGAAGCGTTCTTCTTCCAAATGGATTAACTGAAGTAATCTCTCTTCAACAACATCAACATCTGTCATTTATGTAATGGCCACCACTCTTAAACTTGGTACAATATATTCCATAGGCATGAAAAATTCCTGTCCATACACTAATCTGAACGGTGTCTACCCTGTTAACTTCTTACATGTTGTGCGATAAACCCATATTACTGCAAAACTTTTATGGTCCCAATCATCCCTTCTTTGTTGTAGACTTTGGTGAGTGCATTTTCTAGAATCTTGTTAAATGCTTCGACTGCTTCATTTGCTTGCGGGTGATATGGATTTTTTCTTCTATGATGTATCTGAAATTCATCCATTAGTTCCTCAATCAATGGATTAACAAAATGAGCACCTTGATCGCTAATCAATATCTTTGGGCACCCAAACCTTGTTACAACATTTTCAAACAAAAGCTTCACTGTCATCACAGTAGTACAATCCTTGGCAGGCGCAGCTTATTCCCATTGAGTCAGGTAATTAGTCACAGTGATAATATATGTAGCTCTTGTGCACTTCCCTGCTGGACTAATAGGTTCCACAAAGTCAACAACCCATTTATCAAATGCCTGTAAGGTGAGTTGTTGAACTAGCAGCATTTCATCTCTTTTGGATGGCTTTCCTATTATTTGGAAGACATCACAACTGTGACAATAATCCTGAGTGTTTGCATGCATGGTAGGCCACCATAAACCTGCTTGTAATATCTTATGTACCGTCTCCTTTCCTGCATAGTGTCCTCCTGCAACAAGAGCATGTGCTTCACTTAAAACAATAGGTCGCTCATGTTAAAAAACACAACGTCGAATTATTTCATCCGAGCCCAGTTTATACAAGTGTCCAAAAATCAATTGGAAATATGCAGCTCGTGTTATTAACTGTTTCTTCTGTGCTATTGTGAACTTGGATGGTGCAAAACCCGTAGTTAAGAACTGTATGATATTTTCATATTGGTTATCAAAGGCGATTATTGCAAACAACTGTGCATCTGGTAGATTATCCTCTAGACTAGTGGGTTATTCTCCACTCTCTATTCTTGATAGGTGGTATGGTCCTAGGTTTAATTGGCCTAGTTTGACAATTAAATCAAAATCAAATTCCTGGAAGAGGAGAAGCCACCGACAGATATTCCCCCTAACCACTGGATTGTTAACCATATATTTCAATGTAGAATTATTAGTGTACATTTTAAAATGTCCCCCCCCAACAAGTAATGTATGATTTTTTGCAATGCATAGACCATCAAAAATCCTTCTCTCTCTGTTGTAGTGTAAATATTTTCTGTGGTTGATAGCTTCCTGCTAGCAAAAGCAATGGGGTGATCAATATATCCTTCTCCTGGTTGCGTCAATACCACTCCAAGCATCATAGAGGATGCGTCGACATGAACATGGAATTATTTTTTCCAATCTAGAAATATAAGTATGGGTGCAATGGCCATTTTGCTTTTCAACTTATCTAGGCTCTCTTGGAATTCATATGTCCACTGAAACTTAGTATCTGTTTTCAACAATTTCTCCATCAGGGCAGTTACTTGTGCATATCCTTTGATGAACTTTCTATAGTATCCCGTATGTCCTAGCGTTTCTCTTAATTGTTTAACTATGGTAGGTGGTGGTAAATCTAGGATGATGGTGATTTTAGCTATATCACCCAAAATCCCATCATGATAGACCACATGGCCTAAAAGAGCCCCAAAAGGCACACAAAAATACACTTCCTCAAATTGAGAGCAATTTGGTACTGGCGACATCGTTCCAACATCATTCTAAGACTTTCTATGTGATATTTTATGAGACCAAAAATTGTCCAATCATCAAAGTAGAATTCAATAAATTTGTGTATATAATCTTTAAAGGCAGCAACTACAATTCTAGAAAATATTGCAGGCGCAATATTGAGTCCAAAGGGAATTACCGTGTACTGGTAGCATCCCCATCCTTTTGCAAAGGTGGTCTTGTATCGATCCTCTTCTGCAACTCTGACCTGATGGTATCTCGAGAAGACATATGTGAATGAATACATTTCTTGTCCTCCAACACTCTCGAATATCTCATCTGTGAAAGGAGTCAAAATGGATCATGCAAACAGGCATAATTTAATTTTCTGAGATCGACACAAATTCTGAATTCCCCTAAATTATTCTTGTCTTGTACCACGATTGGGCTAATCCATTATGATTCCTCAACTAGTTCTATTATGCCTACATCTAGCATTTGGTCAAGTTCTGCTTTAACTTTCTCCTTGTAACGTGTGTTCATTCCGTACGATCGTTGTTTGATCGGTTTTGCATTAGGCTTCAAGGGTATCTTCATTTCACCAAGGTCTCCAACTATGCCTTTCATTTCAGAAAATTTTGTAGGGAACAGGTCCTAAAACTCATGTAATAAGTCAGTGATCTTTCCCACAGTCTCGTCATCCCAGTAATCTCCAATATTGGAAAAATTTAGGTTTTCATTTGAACCAATATTTACTTTCTTAATCTTGAGCGGTTTTAGGAACTGGTCAGTGGTTGTAGCAGCTCCCTCTACTATACGTATACATTCTGACTTAGGTATATTTATATGTAGTGGGTCATTGTCATCTAGTTCTCCCGTGATATTATAACACTCCATCCAGTTGTGTATAGTCATACTACATTGGTGGAATTTTGTGTTCACAACAGTTATCTCTTCAAAGTTCTTCTTCCTTATTACCTATAGTGCATCGTCCAACGTTGGATGCTCACTTGTGAGTTCAAATATCTAGGTAAAGTTTATAGCTAAGCTTTCCCACTTGATGGTTCATCGTCGTAGTTCTTTTGAAGTGTACCAACTTCTCAGGACCATTTCCAAAGTGTGGAAGAATCAGTGAACCCATTCCTATCGCAGATAATATTTCCAAACCGTGTGACAGTACTCAATATGCTTACCAGGATCTGTCAATCCTGTATATTTCAGATCAGGGAAGTTGATCTCTTTGCCAAATATTATCTCCATCAATCTCTTGCATTATGGCCATCTATAGATATATCGCTTGTGTGTACCCCACCATCTAGCAGGCTTAACTTTCAGCACATAGTCCAAAGTGGACAATCGCTGCGATTCTGTGAACTTTTATTCAAATTATTCCAAAAAAGATGCAAGATTAGGAAATCCTTCATATGTAGGCAATGTGCTTGCTTTGACTCCTACCCTTCGAACAACTCTTGTGATGCTCACACATCTGTGCATGGATACTTCATGCAGCTTGTTCTACCAATTTTCTAGAGCATTGCCTAAGTCTAACATGCACGAGCTTACACTCCTCTAACTCAGGTTTCCATCAGTTGTGGGATTAATATAGTCTTCCTTCAAAGACATAATTTTATACAGCTGGTCCTGATAATTATCTTTCCCTTTTCTATGCATAGGTTCGGCATATCATTGTCCTTCAAGCAGATCAATGGGCGCAACCACTCTTAGTTCAGAATATTCGAAAGACAAGATCCTTTTCTTGAGTTTTATAATAGTTTGGTTGTCTATTTTCCAATAAATTCCTATAAGTGTAGGATATGGGTTTGTGTCATCGACAATGTCAATAACTTCGACGTCGGCATATTTTCTTAACCCTTTGAATTCCACAGGTACTTGGGTCGGTCTACCAATTGGTAGAACCTTCGACTGGTTTGCAAGCCTTAGTTGAATAGGAGACCAATCGAGTCACGGATTATTCATGCTCCCCCACGTGTGTCTTTTCAATATATTGACATCTGAGCCCAGATCTAATATGATATAGTCCAAATCATAATCTCCTATCTGCGTAGTCATTCAGAGTTCTCGACCTGTCTTCATTTTTCTCCTGATATGATTAACTCTTTTATCAGGGTGCAGGTCTTGTGAGGTTTATTCTATGAGTGCTGTCAATCCTACAACAACATCTTTATCATGGATTAGTGCTAAACAACTTTTGAAAAAGTATTTGAGTTTACTAACCTTTTTCATTGACAACTTCCTGATTAGTTTTTCAAATATTTTGGGCATAGCTCTAACTTTTCCAAATGTCGACGACTGATTGGTATCAACAAATTTTTTTCATGCCTCCAAGAATACTTCTTTCTCTTGTTGAACATCTATTGGAGATTTCTTTTGTGCTACAGGTATTACATGCGGTTGTCCTTGCTGTGTATTTTAGTCTGCTCCCATCACATCACCTCCTCTTATGACTACAAAAATGTTGAGTTGTCTTAGCTCGACATTAATCATCTAAATATTTATATTGGGGTTCGGATTCAGATTATGCACTGGATTGGGGTTAATGATAGTTCTAACCTTTCATTTCACAATAAGCTATAAACACTGTTCGATAGTGTGATCAAATTCTTTACAATATGTACAATTTTTCGCAAGACTTTGACAATCTCAGAAAAAAAGTCATGGATTCCCACAATTATAAAATATGATTTGACATCTTCCTTGACCAAATCCTCCTCCTTGTTGTTGTCCTCGACCTATAAAATTCCCACCCCTGCTTTGCAGAGGGTATTGTTGTTGTTGAGGGTACTGATTTTATTGGTATTGTGGTTGATGATATTTTTATTCTTGATACTACGCAGGATGATACTGAGGCTGCGCTTGTTCAGCTTGCATTTTCTCATCATTTTTCATTAAGTAGGTATCCATTGTTTTTTCTTGGAGTAGATGAAGTGCTCTGCATTCTTTCTCATTGTGTCCTATTGATCTACAAAATTTACAATGCAGACTAGCAGGTTCACTTACAATATTATGTAAGTATGGACATTCCTCAAACTTGTGACCTCTAGTCTGGCATATTCTACACCAAGGAATTCCTTGGGTTTTTAATGGGTTTGGCACACCTGTTGCGACATAGTTCATCAGTGTTGGGTGATTATCTTTATGGTTTCCATGTGATCTGCATCTTGTACACCATAGTTCTTCTTGAAATTATTTTCCTCTTTTAATGTCCTGGAGCTAAACCGTAATATTGGCCAGTTTCGACTGAATTTGCATCATTCCTGAGCTAATGTCCCCAACTTGAGAGGCTTCTAACTTCATTTCTATTTCAAGAGCCTCTTTCTGCAACACAAGTTTCTATTGCATCAATGGGGATTGTATATGTGGAAGCAAGGGGGCAATGAACCATTCCTTGTGTTGGACATCCGACATTCGAAAACTCACTTTTCCTATTAATGTCTTAAATCTTTGGTCAAAATCCCAAACAGATTATGTCGGTAGCTTCTTAATTTATTTGATCTTAGTGATGCATTGTGATTCAAACTTCGTACTTTTTAATCCATCTATCAACCCGAATTGAATCTCGTTGAGTGTTTTCAGGATAACTCCTACTGGTACTATGGAAAATTTCATATACCAATCCAATGCACGACCTCGTAGCATCGTGATCATCTGTGCTTTCTTGATGTTCTCATCATGTATCTGTTGTACCGTATAGACAATGTCACATAGAAACCAATGCTGCTCAGGGTCTTCCAACCCATTCCCATTGAATATTGGGAGCTTAATGTCAGTTCCAACCATTGGATTGATTGATGTTTTATTCACTGCTGGTATAGTTGGAACAAAATTTGGACTAGTCATACTTCCTTGTCTGCTATTTACAGTGTTAGTACTACTTGTATTTACAGAAATACTTGGAGACAGGTCTCGCGACATTACCTTTGGTACTGTAGGCTATTTGTGTGCATGTTCTTGTTCTGGAGCTTCAGTTGACTCTTCAGAATCTTTGTCACCCTCTGAGATCAGTTGATATTACTCTTCCTCTTCACAATATCCTTCATCTAAGTATGATGCAAACTCATAGCCTACTTATTCTCGCTCTGTGCTGCAACTCCCTCATCCGAACAAAGTTTTTCGTCTTTTGCCCAACCTAAATCTTCTTCCGCTTCTTAAAAATCCAAGCTCTAGTTCAGTTCCAATATCTCCTGGGAACATCTCACTCTAGGGTTCTACTGAGACATAGCCACCCTTTTCTATTCAGTCTAGAATTCGCTGAATGCAATTTTCACATAAAAGCATTTTTATCCACATCTTTAAAGATAACAAATATCTGCTACGTGGTCCTTGGAAATATTTTTGCTATGCCTCACTGTATGAGGTTATTGTGTCAACAACAACATCAGTAATATACCCTTCTAGGATATTGTCTACCCAAAAATCCACATCCCTCTATATAGGGTTGTTTACTCTGTTCATCTACTCGATTAAGAACAGACTCCACTCTTTCAATTCTCCTCCTTGGAAATTCCTTTGTTGAGTTTTTATCTTACACAACCACTCGTGCAACACAATGCGAAACTCAACAAAGAAAATATCCTGAATTCCTGAATAAATGTACTGCTCTAACCACTTTTTCGGTGTCCACTGATATCGTTCACTTTATTTTCGTGCAAACTCTAGCTCTTTGCTGTCCACCTAGTCTTGGATCTCTGGTTTCATGGGTTTCCGCAACATATCCCTCACCACAACACTTCAGGTCCCAAAAATGAAACAATTTATTGGCTTTTATGTCCCTCTCTCATGCTAGACCCAGGTTTAGTCCCTTCCTGGTCAGCAGAAAAAATAACAAGATATCAGTCCAATGGAGCAGATCTCAGCTGACAGCACCTGCAACACAGATGTTGTCTCACCCGAGATATCTCAGTCCTTATGGGTAACTACTAGAACCATGTTTTTGCAGTTTGTGTGGGAGGGTGTTTTAGTACCTTGGTTTTGCGCCAAGGTTCTCCAATGAAGATCGAGAAGGTGAGTTACTGGTTTGTAGAGTACTTCAATGCCAAGTTATGATCCAAGCCTTATTTACACGATTTCATGCAAACAAACAGTGAAAAATGACATAAGTATATTCATTACTATAATGCGACAGTCATAGATTTATCCATGTGCAAAACAATAATCAATCAATCAGTTAATGCAACATTCACACATATCTCAAGGCTACTTCAATCATTCACACATATACACAACATGTAACGTGGAAATCCATCTAGGAAAAAACCATAAGGTGCTCTTCATATGGCATGAGGAAATAAATGCACCTTTTGTCTGCACACAAGCTGTAGACTCTATTCTATATTTTCTCTTCTCTCTTTACAAACTTTTCCTCCCTCTCATGCTCTATTATCTTCTCTCTTCTTCTCTTCCTATTCTATTCTTACTAGTGATCCGCACACAACTTAGATCGACTCGACCTTCTCTCTTGTCTGCGCATTCGGATGCAGACTCTCTACTTTGATGCACTCAATGATACATAAATTCTCTACCAAAAAACCTGTTACTTCCATCTTAGTCCAGCTTAATAGCTATCAAGCTGCCTATCTAACTAACTATCTAATTGTCTATCATCTAGTGTCTAACCGAACTACATCTTGGGTTCCTTCTTTTATAACTTCATTATAGGTGCGATATAGATCCCATACATACTTGTTACAGACTCAATATCGACTTGATATAGACTCTAACAAACTCATTACGAACTCCCTTTCAGTCTCCTTCTAAACCGACTTACTATATCCATCCAACATGTTGTCTTTCCTATTCTAGTAACACATAATGAAAGTCACTATTGAGATGACATATTTACAAAGATACCTTCATGCATGTGACATCTTCCGGCTCCAGTCAAGTTCATACCCATGATCGTGAAGTACTGTCACTTTCTCATTGTTAGGCCTTACTGTTACTTTCTAGACGTTAGCTTATCTACATTCCTTCTTATGGTGATACTCTGCCATGTCATATCGTATCTTGTTTTGTCCTTCCGTCGCAACTTACTTATCTGGTGCAACTTCCTCGTCTTGCACCTTCTCTTTGTCTTATTCTTCTCTTTCCTTCTTGTGTCACAACATTCTTCCCTTTCCTTTGATGCTTCTTCTTTTGTCGTAGCTCATTCTTTTTCCCCTTTACGCTCTTCTTCCATACTTTTGCATAATTATACTTGAATTCTTCCCTTCTGTTGCGAGGCCCAACAATCATCTCGAGACACAAATCATAGGTGACAAAAATGTTGGAGTTAGTACAAGAATAAAACTACTATTTAATGAACAAACCTTACTATTAGTGGTGGAAAATAATAAATTTGAAGAAACCAACAAAGATGATTATTGGATCAAAGCCATGAATGAAGAGTTGGATCAAATTGAGAAGAACCAAACTTGGGAACTAGTTCCAAGACCTGCAAACAAGAATATTGTGTGAACCAAGTGGGTCTTCAAATACAATTTCAATGAATATGTAAAGTGATAAGAAATAAAGAAATATTCATTGCATAAAGGATATGCTCAAGTGGAGGGTATTGAATTTGAAGAAACCTTTGGACCTGTAGCAAGACTTGAAGCAATCAAAATGTTTTTGGCATTTTCATGTCATAAAAACTTCAAAGTATATCAAATGGATGTCAAGTCTGCATTTTTTAATGGTAAAATAGAAGAGGAAGTCTATATTGAACAACCTGAAGGTTTTCTCTTGTCAGAAAATGGAGACTATGTTTGCAAACTAAAAAAGACACTCTATGGTCTCAAGCAAGCCCAAAGATCGTGATTTTCAAGGCTATATAACTACTTGAGGAAACAAGGATAAAAAAGAGGAGCCAATGATAATAATTTCTACATAAAGATCAAACATAAGAATATGATCACTGTTGTTTTTTATGTGGATAATATTATATTTGGAAGCAATCTACAAATACTAAGTGTAAACTTTTCTTCTTAAATGAAGAAGGAATTTGAAATGTCAATGTTAGGTGAATTAACATTCTTCTTGGGATTACAAGTTTATCAATTAGACAAAGGGATCTTCATTTCTCAAACAAAGTACATCAAAGAAATGATTAATAATTTTAAGATGGAAGACTCCAAGCATGTTAGTAATCCTATGATCACTGGTTGTAAGTTAAGAAAGAATGACGAGTCCTTAGAAGTGGATCATACTATGTATAAATATATGATAGGAATCCTGCTATATGTGACAACTACAAGACTAGATGTGATGCAAGATGTAGGATTGGTTTATAGATTTCAATCAACTCCTAAAGAAAGACATGTGGCTGCAGTAAAAAGAATTCTAAGATATCTAAAATGCACTGTGGATTATGGTTTATGGTATCCAAAATGTCAAGGCTTCACTTTAAGAGCATTTCCTGATGCATATTGGGAAGAAATTGTTGATGCCTGAAAGAGTACCAGTGAAGCAACATTCTTTTTGGGAAATTGTTTGGTATCATGGTTAAGTTAGAAACAATACTCCATAGCACTATCCACAATAGAGGCTGAATATATTGTTGTTGCATCATGTTGTACTCAAGTCATTTGGATGAAGCATACACTGGATGGCTTACTTGTGAAGTATGAGCATCCAATAGTAATAAATTGTGACAGTACAAGTTCCATAGACATACCAATAAAATATCACTTTCTAAGAGATCAAGTGTCTTAGAAAGTGGTCAAAGTGTCTCAAAAAGTCGTCAAATTGGAATATATTAATACTAAAGAACATATTTCTGATGTATTCACTAATCCACTACCCAAAGAAGCATTTGAGAATCTTAAACATAAGTTGGGAATAATCTCCTTACGGTGAATAAAAGGGAGAAAAGACAGCATGTGAGGGGGAGATATGTTGACAGGGGGAGCTACCAGAAGGAAGCCTTTTTCATTAATGTGAAAGGGGGAGAAAATTGGAAAATTAAGAAATTGTTGCCATCAATGCCAAATGGGGAGAAAGTTGAATATGGTTTTCATTGATGTCAAAGGAGTTCAGTGATGAAAAATGAATAACAAAAGACTGTTGATTAAATTGACATTGTTGTGAACATAACATCATAAGGAAACATTGATTAAATAGTACAAAGAGATTTGCGGAAGAGAAAATAACACAGTTGGACAAGAGATGTCGGAAGCACTATAATGCTAAGTTTCTATGAATTGAATATTTAGACGGCCCAGATCATAAGAGATCGAAATATCAATGGTCTAGAATAGTTTCTGCTATGCCAAGGTGCAAGAGGAAGACAATTGTGAAAGAGATTTGCAGAAGTCATGTTTCAGAAAAGTATACCTGCAATCCGCAATTGCAGAAGAAGTGTTGCAGAAGATGAATTGCAGAGGCAATTTCGAGAAAAGTCGAAAAGAAGACCTGCAATTCATAACCAACAATTACAGAAGGAAGAAGTTCCTGTTGATTGCAAAAAGGGCATTTGCGGAAAGATAATTGCAGAAGGTTAATTCTGGGAAGCTAGTTGTGGAAAGGAGCTTTGCGGACACCACTTTGCAGAAAGAAAAATGTGGAAAGGTTGTTGCGGAAAGGAAATTGCGGAAGGATTTTTGTTACGGAAAGGTCGTTATGTAAAGGCAATTGCGGAAGGATTTTTGTTGCAAAAATCTCGTTGCGGAAAGGAAATTATGAAAGGATTTCTGTTGCAGAAAATTTGTGGTAGAAAGGCAATTACAGAAGGTCGGGACTGATAAATATAAACATAGAAGTGATTTTTAGTTAAGGTATGTGTTTGAAAAAACATCATTTGTTGTGAAAATTCACGATGAATAGATGTGTTGAGATGCGTGTTAAAGGTATTTATAGACAGAAGTTTGAGAGGAAGAAATTGTCTCTACATTCCAGAATCATGTAATAGACAGAGACCGCTGAAGTAATGATAAACCAGTGACACAATTGAATACATAAGAAGATATGGAAGTTTGATAAAAACATACTAGGGTGGCGAGGTGGTGCTAGGGTAGGCTACAACCCTACAAGGGGGTTGTAGCCTCCTTCCAGTAGTTGTTGGTAAATAAGGTATAGTGGCATCCTTTCAGTAACAACTGATAAAAATAGGGGGTCGTAGAGTCCTTCTAGTAGTAGCTGGTAAATAGGGTGTAGTGGCATCCTTTCAGTAGCAACTGATAAGATTAGGGGGTCGTAGCCTCATTCAAGTAGTAGCTATTAAATAGGGTGTAGTAGCATCCTTTCAGTAGTAGCTGATAAAACTATTGTAATCGTATTTTTGCAGTAATAGAAAGTGTTGTTGGTTTTCCCAATTGGGCTTCCATGATAAAAGGTGTGTTCTTGGTGTCTTGTTGATCATGCATGTTAATGAATAAGTTAAAAGTGGGTTTAATTGTTAAAAATTTATCAATACTGATTCACCCCCCCTCTCAGTATTGTCCAATATTCCAACACTTTATGCTTCACCAACAGTCCTAAAATTTTTATGTAGATCATCAATGACACTTTAATTCCTTTGGGCTTCACCAACAATATTACAACTTTTATGTAGATCATCACTGACACTTCCCACCCTCACCCTTCGAAAAATTCTTTTGGTTTTCTTGAATAATATTCTTATTTATAGCAAAATATAGGAAAAACACTTGGACCATGTCCACATAGTGTTCAACCTTCTTCACCAACACAAAGTTGTCCACAAAGATGAAGTCTTTCTCTAGGAAAACTTATGTCCAATACCTTATTTTCTGTTATTTTTTGGTACCATGGAAAGTGTGTCTAAGTATTGAGTGCACACAGGGAAAAAGGTATAGTTACAACTACATACAAAACATTTCAGAAAAGTAGGTGTTGGAACATATATGTACTATAGCGGGTATTACTTATAGGATGAAACATTATAACTGTAGATAATTAGTCCCATATTTCTCTTGGGTTTATGTACATTAAAAAAGTTACAAATCATTCAAGTATGGAAATTTAGTTCACATGTAAATATGTGTAATTTCTCAACTTGACAATATATACTTATGCTATTGATTACCAAAAAATTCATAACGTTATACTACATAATGACAAGGGAATAGAAGAGAGTTGCAAATAGAGATACCTTGTTTACCACATTGTTGCTATTGGGTTGTATATCTAACCAAAATCCCATTTTCTCAAAGAAAGTGAATTGGAATTATAATTGCTTAAAAAATCATTTTGTTACCTTTCTTCCCCTCTCAAAGAGGCGACATCCTTGGAATCAGGAAACCAACTATTCCTAAATATCACCTATATTTGAATTAAAATTGAACAACTATAGAAGAGAGCATTCCTCACATTGTATGAAAAATAGATATATAGATTGCCAAGGTCTTTGTTTTGTTATTCTCTTCTACTCTACATAAAGGAAGATGGAAATTTTCTTATCAAGATTGTTCAATTTCTTTTTGTAAAAGGAAATACACTAAATTTCTAGGTTAAGGGGCTAGTCCCAACTGGATTGAAGTTGTGTGGGGTTTGCTAACAATAATGTGATTTATTTTACATGTATATATGAATAATCAACCACATATAATTTTGCTTAAATAAATCAATCCTACCATGTACTACCCACTATCATGAAGACTGTAAGAAAAAGGAGAGCGGTCACAACAACCTACCAAGTATAGAGATGTAATGAACAAAAATATAATAAATGAACATTAATAACTACTAATAATTAAATAAATAATTCTTAATGAAGAGACACCTTGATAAAAGGTTATGTCTCTTTATGAAAGGGTGCCCATCATGGGTATTTATACAAACAAGGTTCTCATTGTAATATCATCATGTATCTATTATCCATTTATGGAGTTTCTATCCTATTTACATTGGATTTTTCTATAGAAACAATATTTTACTGTTCCATTGGTATCAGAGCCATTCTTTTTGGCTAACCTGTGGTTTATTTTGTTTATATTGGAAGCTTGTGGCCTAGTTTTAATTACCTTAGGTTTGTGACCCAAAATCTTTAAAATAAAAATAAGAAGAACAAAAAAATCTCTAACTCCAGATTCGTGGCCCAAAGAGGGGAAGTAAAAAAAGAAAGAAAAAAGAAAAAAAAGAAAAAGTTAAAAAAGAAAAAGAAAAAAAATAAGAAAGTAAAAAAAAAAAAAAAAAAAANAAGGAAAATAAAGTAAAAAAACAAAAGAAAAAAAAACAAGCACATGGTTTTGTTTTCCCTCCTTCCTCACCATACTCCATCACACTCAACCGTGTTCCATTCTTTGCACCAAACCTCCATGCCATCCCTCCTCCGTGCCATCGAAACCTATATTTTAAAAAATAAATAATTACTAAAACGTTATAATACTTCATTTTTGAAAAAAAATATTTAAACTATTTATAGAAGCATTAATAATAATATTATTAATTAATTAATAATTATTATTATAAAAACAAATATAATAATTATTATTTTATTAAAATAATAATTACTTTTGGTAAAAAAGAAGAACAAGGGTATTTAACCTAATAAGAAGGTTATTTAACTTACTGATATATTGTTATTATTATAGATATAGTTATTATTTTTAATAATAACTATTGGAAAAAACATCAAATTCAAGAAGGATTTCATCCCAAAAATCAAAAGGGAAGAAGACAAATCAAAGAAGTCAAAGTCAAAGTATAACTATCTATCGTCATAGAAATCAAAGTTAAGGAAGACAAAAATAAAAAATAAAAAAGATATTAAAAAGAGCAGAAAATATGTTGAAGAAAGTATGGATTCCATTTATAAATCTAAATTTTTGACTAAGTGTCCTTATTGTGAAATGGAATTCCAATATCCGACAGTTTTTAAGAATGGAAATCACTCTTGCCCAATATGTGGTAAATATTTTATCATGAAAGACGAGCAAGGTAACTCACAGTTGCAGTCACAGAAACTTGAAAGTGAATTAGGATAATACAAAGAAAGCAATCAAAAATTACAATTTCAAAATGACAAAGAGAAGTATTTTAATGATTTAATAAATACCAAATTGAAAGATCGTATTCGGAAGTCCACCAAACAAACTAAGGAATTTGAAATTGCGAGAAATAAATTCGACAAGGACATATAAGAACGAGATGAAGAGATCTCTCATCTAAGAGATCATAATCATAAGGTTCAACGCAGTCAATAGTTAGAAGAGGAGAATCAAGATCTTCAAAAAGAATTATCATGCAAAGATGAAGAAATCTCTTCCTTAAAAAGGGTTAATCAAGAATTGCTAGAGCAAATAAAAAACTTAAAAGAAAGAGAACCAAAAAATCAAGGCAATCAATATGACATCGTCAAGTCAAACTATAAAGAAGAACTCTTACACTTAAGGAAAGTTAATCAAGACATGCTTATGCAAGTTAAGAAGCTAAATAAGGAGAATAAATCTTTACAAGAAACGCTGGATTGCAAGAGATCAAGTGCTGACAAAGAAATGATGACTAGCACAATAGAGAAGTGATCAAAGGCTCAAATTCAAACATAAAAAAAGGGAAGCAATACAAAACTCGTCAAGGCTCAAAAAGAACAATCTTATTGTCACATCACTACAAGCATCAACATAAAATGGTTCCGAAAAACAATTACAAAAATCGTTAGAAGCATCCAAAGTTGAAGTTCTAGTAAACAATTCACAGGTGATTCGAGTTCCGTATTGCCATCCAAATCACAAGATTCATTATGATAGATGACAAGATCAAAAGGAAAATTACCAGTATTCTTCCTACAAAGAGAAAAGACAAAATTGAAAACTCCTGACAATCGATCCACAAACAATTCCGTTAAAGGTAGATCTCGGATGGATGACTTCACAAATGACGCAACATTTCCACACAATGTTTAAAAGAACGTATCGTCTTATTTCATCAAGTGTTGCAACTACCAACACACAATGTCATGAGAAAGCGTTACGAGCAAGAACAAGGGATAAAGTCTTCCATAATTGAGCTTTGAGGACAAAACAATTCTAAGATAGAGGCAATGTAATGAACAAAAATATAATAAATGAACATTAATAACTACTAATAATTAAATAACTAATTCTTAACGAAGATACAACTTGATGAAAGGTTATGTCTCTTTAAGAAAGGGAACCCATCATGGGTATTTATACAAACAACATTCTCATTGTAATATCATCACTTATCGATTATTCATATATTTATCCATTTATGGAGTTTCTATCATATTTACTTTGGATTTGTCTATAGAAATAATATTTTAATGTTCCAAGGGAAGATAGTATCTCATAAAAATGGACTCTTTCTATCATCTAGTGAAAAAAGTTAACGATTTAAATGAATTACTTTTATTCTTATTTTATTATGTAGTTAATACGCATGTAACTTCATTTTTAAAGAATCTCACATATTTTTTTATTGGGGAATTGACAACTAGGGACATGGATGGTACTTGCATGACACAGGGTCCAAGGATCCAATTACACTACCACTATACCCCTAGGTTCATCCACAGGGCCTGAACCATGGCACACGAGTAAGTTTTAGGGAGATTTGAGCATGAGACATTCCATTTAAAGCCATTTAAAACATTTCAACTTTACCACTTGCTCTGCCCCTCCATGAGCTTTTTAAAGCAAGTACTCATGGAGAATTTGAATTCATGACCTTCTCTTTACAATTTCTCATCTCAATTACTCTAACCCCATGGACAAATCTCACATGTTAATAACCACTCTAAAATCTTATGTATTTGATTTAAATAAAATAACAAAAAAAACCTTTTTCATTTAAATTTGGTTAATTCTAACATTACTTAACTAAATCACTGTAAAAATATATATATATTAATCATTTATTATATCAAATACATACCTACTTATTTAAATAATATATATATAAGTAATAAAAAAACAATTTACCTTTTCCAATTCTACCTATACTTTGACCCTAAAGTAGAAAACCATTAATATAATTTCAATTACGAAGTATGATTAATATATTTCTTACTTACAGCTCGATAGTTAATTATGTTATATTTACACAACAACGAACAGGCACTTGACTTAACAAAATTAACAATTATTTTATATTTGAATCATTTGAAGTATGGATAACATGGTTTATATATATATATATATATATATATATATATATATTCTCGTTAGATTAAACAAATGAACTCATAGTTGAGTTATATAACCATAGATTATGACAGTTTAAGGAAACAACAACCATGCCACAATATATTACATCTAAGTATCTTATTTTTTTAACACAAAAATGGGTATTGCATTGCTTGCATCAACTGAAAAAATTAAACGAGTAGAGAATTCGCGAGGGGTTCAGATCGTGAGAGGAACTAACATGTTAAAGATTATAGATTGTTGATTCTCTAATTTCCAATTACCATTTGGTGGATATGTTGAGAAGAAGAGGCCTTTTGGATGTAGAGCTGATATGCGGATTGTTCAATTGTGTCAACTTCTTCACAGGTCTCCTCTACAACCCTCCTTGCAAATCGACTCTTATTAAAACCTTTATGCTATGCAATAGAAACACTTTGTCCTATCCTATGTGCTCACATATTATTTGCATCATTTTTCTGCAAAATTCACCTTTATAGATACCTACTAGATAGATAGAATTTAATGGGGTTTATCCATAGATGGGTACCTAAATTGATAGAAGCAAACCCCATGACTACCAAAAAAATAGAAAAAATCAAAACAGGTCCTTTGAAAATAAATTGATTCATGCTTCATGCTAGATTCATATAAGCTAGCATATTAAATTGATCACAAGAGCCAATCCATAATGTAATATTTGTTTAGGAAAATCAATATAAATTTATAGAGGCACTTCAAAAAGAAAAATATAAATTGGTGAATCCTCATGATAAATTGTCGGATTTCTCTATGAGATTAACTATAAGATCACCTTCTTGATACCACACACACACACATATTTATATATATATTAAAACCCTTTCGAGAGAACCCTAAGTTATTATATCTTTTTTTCCCCACAGAAATTTTCTATAAAAAAAAATCATAATTTTATATACATAAGTACAAAATTACATTCTTCAAATGGTGCAATATCACAAGTAATAATTGCCCATACTCCCAAAATATTCTTAAAACTGATCATGTATACATAGGATCAAAGCTAAAGATAGTTGATCATTCGTATCCCACTACCATATGATATTCAAATATATCATCAAACATATAGCATGCCTATACCTCACAGTAAGCATATAAAGTCTGCATATAAATATGCATCTCAAAAATAAAGTCTCATATAGAAACAGTCTCTATCATATATAAAAACAGACAGTAAGTTATTCATCATTTAAGAAATAGCCACCAAACTGGGCATGTAGGAATCAAATCTTTCTATCCCTTTAAACTCAGATATATGCCAATACCCATTCTAAACATTTGCTCCAGCTTTGGCTAAATCATCTGCTTTAGCATTTCTTTCTCGATAGATGTGCTTGAATTTTGCATTCTCAAACATATTAGATATTCTGATGACTTCATGAAGTACCTGTGTAAGCTGTAAATTATGAATTATGTACTTACCTGTAACCCAATTTATAACCAACATGGAGTCTCCAAAAATATGTATTTTAGAAATCTGTTTACTCAAAGCCAAATTAAGAAGTAACTTCAATGCACATAGCTCAGCAAGGTTGTTAGTACCTATGCCCAGTCCAGCTTTAAAAGTAAAGTAATGATCATCCTTAATGTAAAGTATGCCCCCAACAACACAGAGTTGTGGTTCACCAACAACCAAACCATCAAAATAGCCCCAAGGATTTGATTTATCAATATTCCCCTCAATAATATTTTTGATCTTCAAAACACAACTATCCTATGGATGAGAATTCAGTAACCCCAAGCAAAAGGAAGGTACGGGCATAGATGAGGGAGCGAAATCATCAAAACATCTTTGGTTCCTATCCTTCCAGATGAACCATGAAACAATAACAGGTAAAGATCTGATATGTTTCAGCTTCTCATTAATACACCAGGTCTTCAAACAAGATAATACCGAATCTCCAAGCCATAATTTTTTAATATTTAACTTAGACTCAATCTCATCCCAAACAGTTCTTGTATATGGACAAACCACCCCAAGGTGGAAGTTAGATTCAACATCCATTTTGCATAGGTAACATTTGTCAGGTCCCTCCCAGCCCTTTCTACACAAAACATCCCAAGTAAGAGCTTTACCTGAAAATAAAAACTAGCAAAAGATTTTGGACTTAAGGGGACACTTAAGCTTCCAAAGCAATTTCCACCACCAAGAAATTTCCACCTCATTCTTATCCAGAATCAGTTGCAAATAAGTAGTTTTAGGAGAATACTTACCATATTTTGATTGATTCCAAACCATCACATCAGCCTCATTATTTAATTTGATATGGCTGGATTTTAAAATAGCCAGATACCCATTCCATCAAGTAATTTCTTGATCATCCACTAAACCAAGAATATCAGCACTAAGCCAACCCTGTTCCATCAGATGAGACACACCTGGACAACCAATATCTTTTAGAAAATATATTCCATCAGAATGTAGTTTATCAGTAAGTTGAGAAGGTAAACTATGTCTCCACTTGCATCCAACCCACGGATCCATACCAATACGAACATCAGCACCGTTCCCAACCTTCCAAACAAGGAAATTACCAATAAGATCAAAAGACCATAGAATAGATTTCCAATAGATAGATATTCCTCTTTTCTTCTTTTCATTGACTCTGATCCAATCCAGTAAAGATAGAGGTCTAATATATTTCTAAATTGCAATCGGAACCCATAGACTCGATCCATGAATACTATTCCAGACACTCTTAGTTGCAAGAGCCTTAGCGAATAAAACAAGTATTTTCAAGCCCCAGCTCCCCAATTTTGGATTTGCCAAAACCTTCCAAGATGTCCAAGGTAAACTAGAAGAAGAATCATAATTACCAAACCATAAAAATTTGAAAAGGATCTTTCTAATCTTCTCAATAATACCCACCGCGATCCAAAAGTGCATCCAGTTACTAGTATGGACTCAAGAAGAGATTTTACCAATGTAAGCTTACCACCCTTGGATAGCCACCTGAAGCTCCAATTCTTTATTCTTTTTTCATCTTTAGCAATCAACCAGTCCCAATCTTTCAACAAATATCTGCAAGGTTTGAGATAAAATCCAAGATACTTCATACCACTCTCAATTTTAACAACGGAAAAAGAAAAAATATTTTGTAATGAGATTAGCTCTGTTTCATCCAATTCAGAGTAATAAAAGGAGGATTTTTCCTCATTTATCACCGTCCTAGAAGCTTTACAAAAATCCATCAAAATCTCATACAGTGTTGATAAAGACTGTGAAAATCCATCAGTAACCATTACAATATCATCCACAAATAGGACATGAGTTAAATTAATGTTATTTCCAAAAAAAATACGTCAATAAGTCCCACATTCTTTAGCTAATAGAAGAGCCCTACCTAGACCTTCAACAACAATGAGAAAAAGCAAGGGAGCAAGTGGACAACCTTTCTTGAGCCATGCCCAAATCTAAAGAAGGATGATGCCACTCCATTAATCAGTACAAAAAAAGATATAGAAGTAAGGATGCTCATAACCTAGGTGATAAAAGGTACAACAAATCCCATTTTGGATAGGATAACTCGCAGAAATGTCCAACTGACTCGATCATAGGCTTTAGACAAGTCTATTTTTAGGACAACAAATTTAAACATTTACTATGAATAATATGCATTCCTTCCTGAATGGCACCCACGGCATCATGAATCTATCTCCCAGGCAGGAAACCAAACTGTTCGCTAGAGATATATCTACCCAACACCCTTCTAATTCGAGTAGATATAATCTTTCCAATGATCTTATAACTGTAATTACACAAAGATATAGGCCGAAAATATTCAAAAGACTTAGGAGAATCAGACTTAGGTATCAAGGCAATGAAAGTAGAATTAAAGACAGCATGAATTTTTCCATACTTCTGAGAATCCTTAATAACTCGTAATAAAACCATACCCGTCACATCAAATAGAACCCTATAAACCTCTACAGGTATCCCATTTGGACCTGGGATCTTATCATTCTTACTCATTGCAAGAATAGACTTAATCTCATTCAATGAAATAGGATTCATAAGATCAGTATTCTCCTCATTAGAGATGGAGGAAGGAAAATTATCAACAATTTTCATAATTCCAGGTAAGTGAAGATTCCTATAATCCTGAAACAAAGTCTCGAAATGCTGAACCCCAACCCCAACAATAGATTCAAAAACCTCCACAAGATTACCCCCATCATCCCTAATCTTCCAAATAGAGTTTACATTCTTCCTATGATTAGCATATTTGTGAAAAAAGGTGTATTATCATCCCCACATAAAATCCAGGTAGCCCTGCTTTTCTGTCTTGTCTCATTTTCATGATCCAATAAAAATTTTCTCTACCTAGACTCCAGCTCTATCAAGGAGGCCTTATCCTCTTCAGATGAAAACCCAAAACCAACCTTATTAAAGGACTCAACCAACAGTAATTCAATGTCCATTAAATCCTTAAGTTCCAGCTCCTTTTTCTTAACAGACCATGCACTAGAAACATCCTTAATACGCTTAAGGTTGGCAGCAAAATGAACAGCAAGTAGAACAACATCATTGTCAATATAAACATCCCAAGAATATTTCAGTAAGTTAACCAAATCTTCGTTCACAATCCAATGAGCATTCAACTTGAAAGGACTCCTTAATTTTAAATCCCTATTCAAAACCTGTTTTCCAACTTGATGATCTGAATCCCCACCACAACCCACCCATTGACGAAAATTGAACTCATAATCTGAAAGATCAGCCGAAACTAACAGCCTATCCAATATCTTACAGATGCTATCTACCCCCACTCTTCTGTTTGACCAAGTAGGAAGTAATACAAATGGAACAATATCCACAAGGCCAAATTCCTCCATCGCTTTAGAGAAAAAATTAGAAAGACTATCCATTCTCGCATTATCACCCCAAATCTCAGATAAACCCAAAGAGTAATTCAAATCCCCGCCTAGAATTAAGTTAGCACACTTAAGGAAATCCAAATCCAAAAGGTTGTTCCAGAACCTTTCCCTATCCACACAAGGACCATATATATTAACAAAACACAAATCCAAATTAATTTTAGTAGAAAATAGAGAAAGACACAATCCAGAGCCCACAGCCCAGGCATTCAATAAATGAAAGGAACGAGACCTCCAACCTAGAAGAAGACCTCCTGATTTTCCCCTAGCGTCCACAGAGATAAAGGACCATCCATTCAACATGGATTCTAGTTCTCCTGCAAACAAAACCCCATCACCCATCGATTCTTGAATATCTAAGTGATCAATCTAGGTAATCGATCTTTGGTTATTCATTTAACTAGATATATGACACAAATCCCTCTATTATTAATACATAGATGGATCTATTATTAATACGACAAAGATCCATCTATTATCTATAATCCCTCTATTATTAATAGAGAACCATATCCGCCACCACCCAAAACCCTGAAAGAGGGGTAATCTAATAAACTCCATTTTCCACATTTCTAATAAAGATGTAAAATTTAACAAGTCAACATTTCTGAGCTTTAAAATTTAACAAGTTAGTGGAACATTTTAAAAGAGAAGTAGACAACTTTAACAGTCTATTTATTGGATCTATTGAACGTGATTAGTTTATAGAATGCACCAAAGAAAGCTTGATCTCTAAATTTTAATGCTCATATCTAGAGTCATAAAAGCTTGACAATTCCCTATAGCATACACATTTCAATAAGTGAAATTAAAGGTAAACAGAAATATCCTATGGAGGTTAAAACCTATTGTTTTCACTAACTTTCAAAAATAAATATGAAGAAAATATATGTCAATGTATATTGGGGAAACATATGACCATAAATTATATCATACAACACAAAATTTCAAACAAAAGAAAAATGGGAGAGAAAAAAAAGCTTACCGGCAAACCTTCATTGATTGGCTATTTTGGCCTTGTTGAACATCTTGTTAATATATTCTAGTTGGTTGACCACCTGTCTAACATCAATCTCCAGAATCATAGCCCCCACATTGATAATGTGTAGCAACTGGAAAAATACCAATACAACAGAACATGTGGATGCAAAATCATCAGAACCTGTAACTCAACTGATAGCGGAAAGAACTCTTCAATAGACCATATGACGAAGATAAGAACCCTGGATCCATACATCGAAACATTCTTCAGAGAGATCTTGCTGAAGATTACATTGCGAATACAAGACCTGAATGGTATTTCCATCGAAACATGAGCCAAGCATACAATCTTCACACCACGACTAAAATATGCATGAATAGTAGAATATGGATGTTTGTCATACAACATTACTAGAATATTGCCATATAATATGATAAAATTCAACATTGCATTCATTCTTAACATCAACAATATTTGTTGCAGTCAAGGATAAGTTGAAAAGAGGAACAATTCTGAAAAACCAAAGATCCACAACCATCATATGCTTAAACAAGGAAGGAATAGCAGAAGCAAACCACAACATAGATAGCTAATCTGCACAAAAGAACTTCCAAGAGTAAAACATATAAAAAGCATGACAAGGGGCCAAAAAACATAAGAGATGATAAAATGGCATTGCCCAAGAACATATAAATAATAGGAATTGCTTCTATGCAAGACCATATAAATTTTGAGCAAATGATTATCAGGAAAACAGACATGACGTGATATAATAAATAGAGGAGCGTAAACATGAGTGAGAATAATAGATACCAATATAGAATAATGAGCCAAGATATCACTTAAATATATGAAAAAATACAACCATCAAGCAACTAATCTTAAGAACGGGTTCATTTCTTGTTAACACCATGTTAATATGTAATAGATGAATGCCCTAAAAATGTCAATGCTTCCATATAGGAACGTTAGAGACAAGTAACATGTGTCAATGCTTCCATATAGGAACGTTAGAGACAAGTAGGAACAACAGAACCTTTGCAATCATAAGAATACAAATATCAATGCAACAAGAACAAGGTGCTCATGACAAAGATTTCAAGATTATAATATTGTTCAAAGACATATAAACATTCAGTAAAATATTATCGAAATAAACATGACATTATATATACGAAAATAGATCAAAATGTTTAACATGATCAACATATAGAAAATTATGATCAACCCATGATATCACATAGATTCAAAAAATTGATTTTACTCAAGAAATTAATTAGCAAGAGCATATAATGATCATAAAGAGATTGCTTATAAAAACTATGAAATTGCTTTTAAACAAATGTTAGCAATAACATATAAATAACGAAAATAATGATCACAAGATAACACATATAGAATCATCATTATCATTATTAGAAGAGTGAGACCATGATGGAATATTGAACAAAAAAAATGATCAAATAAAACAATGATATCACTTATAGATATGAAAATATAACCATTAAAGAACTAAGATCTAGGCATAGGTTTAATCCTTGATGTCACCATTACCATACTAGAGATCCATGCCCCTAAAAATGTCAAAACATCTTCCACACAAAGAAGGTTATAGACATAAACAAGAATAAGGAAACCTTTGTAAACATGACGAATAAGAACATAAACTCGAATGCAAAGAGATCAAGAAGCTCATGACAAGAATTTCAAGATAAGAGATGAATAAAAGCTGAATTTTCTCACCAAAACCAAATGCCAACAGCTGCTAAAAGATGGATCAGCCACTCTGCAGCAGAAAACCGAAAGCCAAAAAACTAGAAAATTTAAAATAACCATAACTTGGTCAATATTTTCTGGAATTCTTAATTTAACCTATTTTTGGAGCTGGAGAAGCCATTCTGCATCCACCAATATGAACAAAACGAAAATCTGGGCACTCAATCAAAAGATATTCGCTTTGCAATATTTTTGTTTGTATGGAAAAATTCTAGAAAATAATTGATTTTAAATCAGTGATATCTTCACTTTCTGAACACAAAATCAGACGATTGTTTTTTTGACTATTTTTGCGAGAGAAAATCATATATGCAATTTATTTCTTAAAAAACTACATAGAAAGTGCTAAAGAAAATCTGAAATTTGCCGCCCAATTTTACATCAAACACTTCTTCATAAGGGTTAGGGTTTGAAAGAAAAAATTCAAATATGTAGAATAAAGGCCAGATCTAAAAAAATACCACATGGGTATTATAGATTGGGTCACAAAACCACACAAAAAATGAAAATCCCAAGTAAAATCATGAACATATTTTGCTTGAAAATAAAAAATAAAAAAAATAAATTATCGGAGAAGGTAGAGTATAGCAGCTTGCTTTGATACCATGTTATAATATTGTGAACATATGAAATAATATCATAACACAATATGAAATAAGGAAATAATTACTAGTCTATCTTTCTATCTGCCAAGAAACATAAATCATGAAATAAAATTGGAAAAAAGAGAACAACAAGAGAACAACAATATATGTGGTTCACCCAATATGAGCTACGTCCACGAGAAGGGTTGCATATTCCATTATTCTGAAAATAGATCTCCAATATTACATGGAATCCTCACATATGCATCACATCAAGCTCCATCACCTAATCATGTCACAATCATGTGTTTACAAATGACATACACAACATGTGATGTGTGATGATCTACAATCAACACATACCCAAAAGGGTCTCCTTCACCTCTCTTATATACCAAGAGATTTGGATTACAATACATCCCATAACACATGTAGGATAAATTAATTTCCACCTTTTTATATAGAGAATGGTTACAAAGGATATAATTACAATGATGCATGTGAAATAACTCTATTTTATAATATTAGAGTTATTTTGTGCATTTAAATGATATTTTACTAATATACCACATAATTCATCATTACATATTCTAACACTAGTGTGTCTAGTCCTCAACGATATCTAGAAGAGGCGTGTTGGGCTTACGTCAAAATTTCTCTTCTATTGCTAGACAAACCCTTGAGAGACTATTTAGAATCCACCACAGTGAAAAACTCTCTAGTTTTTGTAGACATCCTCCAACAATCTTCCAATATTTTAAGGAAACCCATTCAGTATACTCATAATATCAATTACTATGTCAAAATTGAAGGAACCCCCATAAATGGAAATATGTTTCCCATATCTAGCAATGCTTGGAAAATGGATACTAATTATGCTAAGCAAGGGACAATTATAGATTATGGGTATTTGCTCACTTATTTCGTAAATGAGGCATATGATGTAATCATGAAGTCCCTCAATACCGCCATTACTTATTCCATGTTTACAATGGAACACCCTGCATAGTTTGATCCCTGCTTCAAGACTCCCAGAGTTGAGGCACTAAAATTACCGAAATTTTTAATCATTTTCCATGAATGAGCAAGTGGACCAACCTAGAGCTTCCAAATCCACAGGAAATGGGCTTAAGGGAAGAACCCCTAGGTTGTTGAATCCATGAGTTGTGGGCTTAAGGGAGCAAACCCTAGCCCTTAAAATCCATGATAAGAAACCGTGTGAATGAGTGAAACCCCAAAATTTTCTTCAACATAGGGAAACCCCTTCTCATTTATAACTTGTCACCCTTGACACAAAAGGGGTAAAGTTATATTTTGGAAAAGGACAAAATAATTAAAGTTAGTAGGTTTGAGACATTTTGTAATTATTGTCTCAAACAATCATCTTAAAACAACCCTTCATCTAGTAGTAGCAAAAAATCAGTTTCTCTGAATGAAGGCATTATGCAGCAGCGAAAACTAGGGCTTCCTAGTTCAAGGTCTTCTACCCACAGATAATCAATAAAAGAGGGATAGGATAACTCACCATAGAAGGGTGCATATTTTGGTGGAATCAGTTCCAACTTTGGAGAAGTTTCAATTTTTTATTATGAGACACTATGGGAAGAAACTAGGGCATCAAGTTTCAAAGGCTTTGTGCCTCATTTTTCAGAAAAGGACCTAGGTAAGAAACTCGCCTCAACGAGGCACATATTTATATCTGAACATAATTTCCAAATTCCAAGTTTGGAAAATTATGGTTTCTCTGACAAAACCTAGGTCAACCAGCTCCGAAACCAGGTCGGCACCTAAAATCGGTAAGATCTAAATATTTTATATTTCCATTTGAGGTTCTTATTTGAAAATGACTCATCATACTCAGCTTGAGTACAATCTTGGTATTAGAGTAAATTTCAACTCAAATGGGCCTCCTAAGGAAAATAATAAATTAATAATTAAAATAATGAAATAATATTTATTAATTTTGGAGGAAGAAAAGAAAAAACTACTTTTTGTGTTCGTATTTTCGACATGTCTCCCTATTTTTTTATTCAAATTTCGATTGGGAGAGCTCCTTGGATGTGGAATTAAATTTTGCATCCAGCGAGTACCGACTCTGCATACCTTTAACGGACCCCGCTACCCCAAAAACAAGAAATACCTGAAAAAACGTGATGAAATACCCCACATTTTTTCATGTATTTCTTGTTTTTGGGGTAGCGGGGTCCATCAAAAATATGTAGAGTGGGTAATCGTTGGATGCATAATTTAATTATGCATCCAATGAGCTCTCTCGATCAAAATTTGAGTAGAAACACAAGGAGATATGTTGAAAATACGAACAAAAAAGTAGTTTTTTTTATGATACCTATCCCCAAATTTATATTAAAAGGATTGTTTAAGACCTATACAGTATTTCAAATTTCAAGCAATTTCATTAGCTAACACATGATGACATGGAATTTGAATTAGGGTTGAAAGGCCCATTTTGAGTTGAAATTTCCTCTAATCAAGAGCTGATAATTTCCGACCATGGAAGTACATAATCTCTGTGATCCTTGAAGAGAATCATTTGGATCAGTACATCAATAGATAAGTTATAGAGCCATAAGGAGATGAGGCTAAGGCTACTCATAAGAAGAACTTGTTTAAGGCCAAGAGAATCATTTCATATTCTATTAAGGATCATCTCATCCCCCATGTTACATCCTTTAAGACACCGAAGGAAGTATTTGATGCTTTGACAAAGATGTTCAAAGGAAAGAAAATCAATCGAAAGATGACATTGAGGAACCCGTTGAAGAATGTGAAGATACATAACTCATAGACTACATAGTTCTACTTCATAAGGGATGCTCAAATCAAGGAACAACTTGAAGTAGTTGAAGAGAATGTAGAAGAATGATATATTGCGATGACTACCTTGAATGTCCTCCCAAAACCGTGGGACTCATTCGTTCAAGGAATCTATGCAAGAAGGAAGATGATCTCTTTCAACATATTTTAAGAAGAATGTACACAAGAAGAAGCTCAAATCATAACAACAGAAGAGAAGATGGGATCAACTAAAGATCAAGTTCTCACAATACACACTAGAATAAACTACAGAAGGAAGGAGAACCGCCATCGCAACAAAAAGAAGGACATGAAACAAAATAAGTTTAGAAGAGATCCTTTCACCAGCATTCGATGTTACACTTGTGATTAAAAGGGACACTTACACTTGTGATGAAAAGGGATACAGTCTCTAAATCAGTTACAATCAATCAAACCAGTCTAACTGCAGTGGTAGGTGAGAAGTAGGTGAGAACTGGCGCATTCCCACATGCAGCCATGCATAACTGGCACTAACTAAACTATAGGATATCTAACTGACTCTAACTGAAGCATAACTAAGCTTGACTAGTTACCAACTTCCAACAACTGAAGGAGGTTGGTGCCGACACTCCCAATGGCTCCTAAAATGTAGGGATTAGTCTAGGAGGCACTTAAACTAATGCATGAAGATGCAGTCAGTTCCAGTTAGCCTCTGTCAGTGTTCCCTACACTCTAGTGAAAGATACATGTGGCCTCATTAGGACAAGTGGACCCAATAATAACTAAATGACTCCTAAGTTAGGAAAATATAATCTAATAGACAGTTTGGACGAGGGAGGATTATAAATCCTAACATCCCCCCTGAATCTGTGCATGTGAAGCTCTAAATCCAAACTAAATTATTATGTCTGGAGGAATATTCCTCTTTGGAAGAAGAAGAATATGCTCAGCTGAATCAGAAATATAGACAACTACTAGATGAAAACTGGACCCATGTAGAGCAACTGAAATCAACTAATGAGAGGGGAAAAGTTCTTGAGAATTTGAACCATTTGAGGAAGGCCCAATAAAATGATATATTGCATCCTTGAACATCAAACTGTGTGAGGTAAAATCAGCCCCAAGTGTTAGGAGCAAGTGTCCAGGCAAATGCATAATGTCTCCATCTTTACTAGTTCTGTGAGGAGATGAGTATGTGATCAAATAGATAGGTAGAGAAGCCTTGGGACTGGAGAGAGAGAATGATTGAGCTCCATAATCTGATATGTCTTCAGAAATAACAAATGATTCACAAAATATAATATCAGCAAGATCATAAGAGGAAACTAACATAAAATCCCCAACAACAAGATTGAAGGAGACTTGCAGTACTTGATTTGTCACACCAAAATTGATGAGACCAGCTACAAGCATGACTGAAGGATCTTGGAAATTAAAACTTGAACCAAATAATATAATATCATATCCAAGTAAGATCATATCAGATCCAAGAGTGTGGAATGAATTCAAATCCCCATCAGCAATTTTGAAGGAGACTTGCGGTACTTGATTTTTCACACCAAAATTGATGAGAACAGCTACAAGAATTACTGAAATATATCGAACCTTAAAAACTGAACCAAATAATATCAATCAGATCCAAATAAGTTCATATCAGATCCAAGAGTCTGGAGCAAATCCAAGGGCTTCATCGAGATGGTAGATGCACAATTTTCTCCTTCTTTAAAACTCTGAGTATTAGTGCATTCAATCATGTAGGAATTTATTGGAAGCTCAAAATCAATGAGAGTGAGTGGATCACTCCTCAAATCTGATATTATTTCCAAAACATCCAAATATCCATAAGATATAATATCAGCAAACTCATAAAATAATTACATCAAATCACCAGCAACAATTTCGAAAGAGAATTGTGTTACTTGATTTTTCACACCAAAATTGACGAGAACAACTACACGTCGGGTTGGAGGCTCTTGAACCTTAAAACTTGAACCAAATAAGATAATATCAGATCCAAATATGTTCATATCAGGTTCAATAATGTGGAACAATGGTTCCAAGTTCCCCACTGAAATGATAGATGCACGGTCTTCTCCTTTTCAACAAAATTATGAAGATTGGTGCATGCAATCATGTAGGAATTAGTTGGAAGCTCAAGATCAAAGAAAGTGAATGGATCACTCCTAAAATATGATATTTATTCCAAAATATCCTTCACAAAATATAATATCAGCAAACTCATGAGAGAAAACTAACATTAAATCACCAGTAATAAATTTGAAAAAGACTTTTGGTACTTGATTCTTCACACCAAAATTGATGAGAACAACTACAAGCATGAATGGAATCTCTTGAAACTTAAAACTTGAACCAAATAATAAAAGATCAGATACAATAATATCATATTAGATCCAAATAGATTCATATCATATCCAATAGTGTGCTCGACTGAGATGGTAGATGCACAATTTTCTCCTTCAAAATTCTGAGTATTGGTGCATGCAATCATGTAGGAATTTGTTGGAAGCTCTAGATCAATGAGAGTGAATGGATCACTCCTACAATATGATATTATTTACAAAATATCCAAAGTATTATGTTTCTGCACACCAGCAACATTATTAGAGATAGAGAAATCGAATTCCTCTATATTTTCTGAAACAATCACCGGTAAACTATGCATAGAATTTAAAATAGAATTATCAATGGAGAACTTTTGCATAGAATGGAAGGATATTTTTTATTCAATAGCATAGATTCGAATGTCTTCTTCTGGATCATCCATATGAGAAGATGAATCATCAGAGATCTCATAAAATTCTGGAGCAGCCAGAGAAGGAGTCACTCCAAGGAGACTTTCTTCAATTCGAATTGATTGTGTGGAAGATTCTACTTCTTCTTCATCTTCAACAACTTCATCAGAGAGAGTAGAAACCAATACTTTTGAATAAATAACTCTTGTGGTGTTGGGTGTGCTCTCCAAATTTCTATAATGATCCTCATTGTGCTTGCCAAAGGTTCTTTCCAATTTTGTTCAGAGATCCTTTGGGTATTTAGCAGAATCAATAAGATAGCGCAAGCTTGGAGAAAAGGCCAGACATATTGTTCCAAAATCTCTATCGTTGTCATTTAGCCAGTGATTCTCATATTCATAAGACTCTTACCAAGACCAATAGATGCCTCATAGAGATCTTGTCTCTTTAGAGATGAAATCATCTTCAACTTCCATTTTGAATATCTTGTGGATGGAGTATGAAGAGGAACTAATAATCTTGAATCCATATGAAGTTGAACCTGCAAAATATCACTGCAAAACCAAAAACAATTCGCACTATGTCAGAATCAAGCCTTCCCTCTCGACAAGTACACTTTTTCAGGGTCTGTCACACCTGCACCGCCACTCTGCATGAATTTAGAAGAAGCAAGGCACTCTTTGCAGGACTTTTGTGGAAACCCAGCTGCTTCTGGTGTACAATGGAGAGTAGACAAACTTGAATATTTCCTGAGGAGGCTCTGATACCATGTTAGAATTAATATGCCATTGATCTTCAAAAAATGAGTGCTATTAGATTCTTCATTATTTGCAGTGAAAATGAATCAATAATACCCACTGCAAAAAAAAAATCTCACAGGAAATTACACACAAGAATTGCTCAGTATAATTACAATATAAACTTCATTAATCCCAGCAGTATACAATAGTGTTACATAAAGGAGAATTTGAATCATGAGATATGAATTCAAATCTACAAACTCAATACTGACTGCATGTCTAACTAGAAGTGTGTAAATCACTATTGAAGTTTAGCAGGCTAACTCCAGATGTCTAATTAAGTCTCTCAACCAGTTACAATCAATCAAACCAGTCTAACTAAAGTGGTAGGTGAGAACTTAGGTGAGGACTGATGCCTTCACACATGAATCCATGTGTAACTGGTGCTAAATGAACTGGAGGATATCTAACTAAAGCATAACTAAGCTTGACTAGTCACTAACTGCCAACAACTGAAGGAGGTTTATGTCGGCACTCCCAGTGGCTCCTAGAATTTAGGGATTGTACTAGAAGGCACCTAAACTGATGCATGAAGGTGTAGTCAGTCCTAGTTAGTCTTTATCGGTGTTCCCCACACTCTAGTGACTGTTATATGTGGCCCCATTAGGCCAAGTGGACCCAATGGTACTAGTGGACCCAATAATAACTAAATGACTCCTAAGTTAGGAAAATACAATTTAATAGATAGTTTGGACAAGAGAGGATTATAAATCCTAACATTGACTGCAAGGCTTAGGGAAGTAGATGATTAATCCCATTTAGTATGTTTCATACAACATCATTTAGCAAGTGGCCCGAAATGGTTTTTTCATGGGAGTTGTTCAAATATTGGGGTCCAATATGCCATCAACAAAGAAAATATGAAGTTGTTCAAACATATGATGCTCAATGAGGAGGACTTAGGGTTTCATATGTTACCTCCAATTGAAGATATAACACCTAATGTACAAATAGAGTTGAGTGAATAATAGAATGTGTCATTCTATAAGATTTTTTTTTTAGAACAATGGATGAAAACATGCTTTATTTGGAGTTTGCTTGAAAACTTGAAAAGCAAAGTCCCATACAAGAAAAATGGTTCTAAGAAAGAGACTCGACATCAAGTAAAGGAGGGTTTAAGATGTTGGGCAAGAGGTGATCCTTTTGATTGAATAAGATATTGGGATTTAAATGAGGTTCTACTGGAGGGATTTTTGGTGGAGCAAGAAATGGATACAACATTTATTCATACTTAGAAAGAATCAAGATATCTCAAGGAAGAAAACCTTACAAGGTAGGACGCTTAAAGTTGAGGAAAATATTGAAGATGAAAACTCCAATACAAACCATGTAACCAAACCCTAGGGTAGTAAAGGAAGAAGTCATTAGTAAAATGCTACTAGGTAATTGCATGATGAAGTTTACTTGGTGAAAATACAACTGGGAAAACCTATGGAAATAAGAATATAAGGGACATTGCATGAGGTAAAAATCATCTTTCAACAAATGGTAGAGGGGCACTATCCCAACTATATGATCAAGAACGATCAGAAGTCAATTTGTAAGGGGACACAAAGTGATTCAACTACCATAGTGGCATTATCAATCCTTTCAATGAGAGAATAAAAAGGTTGAACCACAACATAGAGGAGGTTGGTCAATTAAGAGATGACAACTAACGTTTGTAGCATAGGGAAAGAAGAGAGCCTTGGATTGTGAAAATTTTTAAACCCATTAGTAGAAATGCAAGACATTGTAATAATATCGACATGTAAACGCCCAATCACACCAAAAAAATCTTATACAATTAAACGCATCTAATTAAAACATTTATTTTTATACTATGTAAATTTAATTTTATATAATTGCTTAAAAATTTGATAGTTTATAATTCTCGTAAATTCTAATAATTCAATTAAATTATTAAAACACAATTTTTTTCCAACTAAACTACATTTCAATGTCTACTCTACTCCTCATGGATAATATGAACTACACATCCTTCCAACAAGATATGCCTAAATACGAAGAGTATCACAAGTTTGATATATATGAATCTTCTTCAAAAGGAAAAGGAAAAGTGAAAGGGAATACACATTCCCTAAATAAGCAAAACCCTTTCCAAATCTCTCTATATAACTTTCCCATTTCTTAATAATACATACGTTAAAGTAACACGAACCTTCACCATGCCAACCAAAGTGTGATAACAACTTACAACTAACTTCCCTACATTTATGGAATAATATCACAATCCATTGATCCCTCTCAACTTTCCATCTATATATATGCTTTCAATAAATAAAAATACACTTTTCGTTATCTATGACTTTCCCGTTGGTACCGAAAGCAAGTTTACCCTAAGTATAGAATAATTGTAGGCGGCCCCACCACCCATGGGATCTCTACTTCCTATTTTTTCAAAGAAAACATGGGATCTCTTCTTCATTGAGTTAAAGGGAGCAATATATTATTTGTGGTGTGAAGAAAACTAAGCTAACTTCTATGCATGGGTCATGGCCCCACCATACACCACAAAACTAAGCTAGCTTCTATGCATGGGTCATGGCCCCACCATCAAGATTAATGTGGCCTCTCATTTCTTCACAGGTGGTGCTTTTTTAGACATTGATTGATACATTTTGTTGTGTTGTGTTTAACGTCACTGTTGCTGCATGTCGTTAGACTTCAAGCAACTTGAGAGCTAACAGCTTGCAAAATTAAAACTGTACAACAAGCTGATTAATTTTAATTTATTTTTCGATAATATTTTTTAGATGAATTCAATAATGATTTTCAGAAATTTTACATAACAATTCTCAAATTTGGCTTAAGAGTATAAAATCTGTTTTTCACAAAAAATAATAATTTAAATTGCATAAAAATTTAAATTCAAACAAAAAAATAGCCAAATTCATGCCACAAATTATTCAATAAAAGAGTCTCCTGTTTAGACAGCTCCATTAAAGCTATAACCAGTATAGTTGAAAGAGCAACCATGGGTTTACATTGGTCCCATTGATCATTTGATACGTTCCACAATCTTCTATTTTTTTTTTTCCACAGAAAAAATGGTAACTTTAATTTAAAATTACATACCTCATATGAACTACTATCAATAACCAATCACTATCCATTATCACCATTCATTCAACATATAAATGCTTATTACAAAAAAAGATAACAACAATCTTCTATTTACCCAACTCTTGAACTATGGCGTCTTTTCTATTATTTGTTTGGCATAATATATTTTTATTAGATATCAGTTTTTGGTATCATATTTTTTCAAGATAAGTTAGGAGGTTGTCGCTGAGACTTTAATTTTATTATTATTAATAAATTAATTTTCAAATAAATTTTACTATCAAGTATAAATTCTTCACATCGTTCTTAAACATTTTTACAATACAATTTAATATGATTGAAAAAAATATATTCAATCTCAATAGATTTCAAAACCGATAACAATGATACACGTTCTCCCGTTAATAAGATTACATCTCATTTCAATATGGGAAATTGAACGATGAATCCGAATCAGCAAATGCCAGCAAATACGTCTCTTTTTCTCAATTAAATTAGTTTTATTATATGATTCAATTTTTTATTAACTACAGTAACTTAACATCTTCATTAACTATAAACATGGATTAAATGTACGAGAGTTTCAATAAAATTAATTTTCAATTTTCAAAAGATAAATATATTTCTAAACAGTTAGATAAATATATTTTCAACTTCAATTTAATTTCTAAAAGTTAATGATTTGTTTTTATATACGTTTCTTGTAATCAGATTTATGAGGGGTACATGCATAATTTATTAGAATATGTTGTAGATATGCAATCTAATAAGTTTTCAATATATATAACTTTTACTTATGGAAAATTGATATATTGGTATGTTATTCTTTTTATAAACTATAATGCATATGTTTGTATGAAGATGTTAATTTAGTATCAAAATTGTATAATTGTAAATAACAATTAATTCTTTCCCACCACTACTTTTCCATATTTTTAATGTTAATTTTATGTATATTTTAAATAAATAAAACCAATAAAACCCTAAACTTACAAGGTTAAGCTTAAGGATACTTTTGTAACCGAACATTTTTTTAGTTATAGATCTCCCTCTATACTTGTACACCATACAATTTGTTTTCTACATGGATAAGGCAATGAAATGTTAAGCCAACAATAAAATACCTATATATTGAGAAGTATGATATATGTACTTGAATAAAATACCTATATATTGAGAAGTATGATACAGTGTACTTGAATACAAATCAATTAAAAAATAAATGACAATGCTTTTTTTCTTTCTTCAAAAAAACATATATTTAAAATTTGCATTATACAAAACTCTATAAGTGTGTGCACTTTCATCAACAATGAGTATGTGGATCATATTTAAAAGTGTGATTGAAAATAGAGATAAGAATAAGAAGTTGACAAATTGGATGTTTTTGTTTATGTAACTTGAACCACTAGGTTTGTCATTTCAAAGCTAAAACTAAAGTAGCCAACTCATCCTCATCCAATATGTAGGGAAAATAGGTAATCCCACCATTATTTCTAATTTTATAGTAGCATGCATGCGTTATAAATGTGCACTCTTATTACATTTATCCAATACTTTTCAAAACTTCCACCACCTTTAACATTAAGACCCTTTTAAGACCTACATTTCATAAGGAAAGCTTTAACATTAGAGCCTGACAATTTTCCTCTACTGGGAAAAGTCTTATTAGGTCCATCCTCTTTGTTAAGATCGCCTAATAGTGCCCAAAATATCACTTGGGGTTAAAAATCCAATAGAGACGACGTGTGTCATTGTTGGCAATCTTGTTCATAAGGCTTGATGCCTAGAATGTTCATTTCATTGAACAAGGCCCTTGTTTTCCATTTTGACCATGGTGTTAGAGTTTGCACTATAATTCAAATATGTTAGATATATAATATAATACAATATGATCACTGAAACATAGAAAAGCACAACATAAAAGAGACACAATATTTTATCCTCGAAAAACCCTCTCTCGGGAAAAACCCAACAACTTATTCAGTATATATTCGTCACTAAGTACAATGTCAAACAAAGATAGAAAAACCAAGAGATAAGATAACTTTCGTAGCTTCTTGTTCTTCTACCCCAACTAACTTATCTTTCTCTTCCTTGGAGCGAACTTGCTTGAGCTTACAGTGTGTCCAAATGAGGGAGGGCATCTCCCTATTTATACTCTTCATGTGTGTGACCTTTTACCCCAACAGGGATGACTTCCTAACTTAACTGGGCCGACTTCTCTTTAGGAGACCCAAAAATATGTTTTACAATATTTTTTGGGGGGACTGACTTACAACGGAGGTTTTACCTCGATATTATTACATGACCAAGTACAAAAATGACATCTTTGAATGAAGGAAAAACATCCCCGAAGAAGGTACAATAACAGTATATTGATAATATAACAAATATAAAATAATAATATCTTCCAAAGTTACATTTTCAACAACACCCCCTCTTAATAAGGAAGGTATTCTTCTAACACGGTCATCACCATGAATGGAGACAATCTCTGGTCATCATCATCATCATTGGACATCATCATTACTGTTGCAGCAACTCTCATCTCGTCGACCATTGACTAGTGACATCTCTTGAATCTATACATCATGAGAAGTTCTATAGAGCCAGCGCTTTCTCGTGTTAGATTTAGGACTGGATCCCATCTAGGACTTCATCGTATCTACGAGTAATCCATCAAGTAGGTACAACCTAGGATCACAAACCTATGTCTCCTATTGTCATATCATTGTATCCAGATCATATCCTCATCTCATGTGGAGAGAAGCCTAGGTTCCTATATCATATCCCTTGGACAACTTACATCTTACACCTAATGGAGATCATCCCAAGAACATCTATGTATTCTAGACATGTGGAGAGCAGCCTAGGATCACACACTTGCGTCTTCCTAACATGTAGAGAGCAACCCAGATGTATTACATCCCTTGGTCAACCTACGTCTTCCTAACATGTGGAGAGAAGCCTAGAATCAC
This sequence comes from Pseudotsuga menziesii, assembly GCA_001517045.1. Lineage (NCBI taxonomy): Eukaryota > Viridiplantae > Streptophyta > Pinopsida > Pinales > Pinaceae > Pseudotsuga > Pseudotsuga menziesii. The sequence continues at coordinate 614,887 of LPNX010051214.1, forward strand.
ACACATATGTCTTCCTGACATGTAGAGAGCATCCCAAGAACATATACGTCTTCCACCTAGTGGAGAGAAGCCTAGATGAATTACAACCCTTGTAGCACCTGCGTCTTCTTGACATGTGGAGAGAAGCCCAGGAGCATCTGTGTCTTCCACCCAATGGAGAGTAGCCCAGATCTCCTACGTCCTCCTAACATGTAGAGAGAATCCTAGGTGCACTTGAATATTCCACTCAATCGAGAGTATCCCATATCTCTTGCATCTTCCTATCATGTAGAGAGTATCCCAAGTGCATTTGTATCTTCTAGAAATGTCACATCACTCCCTCTTCCGAGGAACATCGATATGGATAACGACAAGTTTTTCCTTGAACTACTTGAACTTCACTCTTGCTAACAGCTTGGTCAACACATCGATTTTCTACTCATCTGTCGCCACATACTTGAGCTTTACTACTCATCTCTACACCATATCTTGGATATAGTGATACTTGATCTCAATATGTTTCGACTTGTCATGGAAAATTGGATTCTTGGACAACTTCACACAACTATGGTTTTCATAGAAGATACAAGTCACCTCTAAATCAAGATCAAACAAATATTCTAGTATCTTTTGAAGCCACACTGCCTCACAACTAGTCGAACATGTTGAAATGTACTCTTCCTCAACTAAACTTAGTGCCATGCTTGACTGATTCCTGTTAAACCAAGAGATCATATCGAATCCCAAACTAAAGCAGCATTCTGAAGTGCTCTTCCTATATGTGGCACTTCCTTCACAATCTAAATCAACAAAATCATGCGGTTTAATCTTCCGATCTGTTACATACTGGATCCCATACTCAATTGTACCCTTAAGGTACATCAATACATCCTTTGCAACAACCAAAAGAACTTGTCTCGGATCTGTGAGGAATTGACTCAATGTATTCACAGTAAATCATATGTTTGACCTCATGTTCGTTAAGTACATCAACAAACCAATCATATGTCTATACATTGTGGCATTGATTATCTCTAAAGAAGCATCACATAGTAGCTTCAAGTTTGATGCCATGGCTGTGGAAATGGCCTTGCATTCCATCATTTTGAATATATTAAGAATATTTATTGCATACTTTCCTTGAATAAGGAATATCCCATTTGGATTTTTCCATATCTTGAGATCTAAGAAGTAGTGCATCATCCCCAATTCCTTCATCTCTAACTCTACGACAAGCCTCATATTTGTGTATGCAATGAGTTCATCCTCACATGTTAAGAACAAGTCATCTACATACATTAATAATATCTCTGGTTTTCCATCCTCAACTTTGAAGTAGAGGTTGGAATTTATTTTAATCTTAGTATAGGGTAAGCTCATCAAAAAACTATCCATCTTGCCATACCACATCATTTATGCCTAATTTACACCATACAAGGCCTTATTTAACTTGCACACATGATTTTTTTTATCATTTGTTTGGAAGCTCCACTATCCACAATTTGATCATTGCTTCAATGGGTGATGATACCTATGACAACTAAAATCAAGACATATTCTTCATCACTTGAAGAATATTCTCTTGTTCTTTTGTTTATTGGTTCATCGTCTTCAACAGTATGAGCATGATGCCTCTTCTTCTTATTTTTCCTTGTGGATCCTTTGTTTTCGGGACATTCTTTTTGAAAGTTTCCTTTCTCATCACATGTGAAACATCTAAGATTGGAATAGTCCTTTTGAGATCTATGATTCTTTCAGAATATTGTGGGCCTTTTTTGAGGATGATACTCCCTCTTGCTTGTATCCTTATTTGCATGAACTGTTGGGGCATGATCATCATCTTCTCCCATATTATCTTCTCTTGACACCAATCAAGCTTCTTCTTGGGTGCATTCCTCCCACAATATATTGAACTTGATTATCTTTTTACTAGCGCATATCCCTTGGATGAATGAGTCCCATGATATCGGTGACCATTCAATGTAGTCATCATGATCTTTCCTTCTTCGACATTTTCTTCAATGGACTCAAGTTGTTCCCTGATTTGAGAGATCCTACTGAAATAAGAATGGATGGTTTCAAAGTACTGCATGTTCACATTCTTGAGTTGATTCCTCAAGGTCATCTTTCGATTGATGGTATTCCCTTCATATAGTAAGGTCAATGAATCAAACATCTTCTTAGGAGTCTTCAAGGATGAGACATGAGGGATGAGATGATTCTTGATGGAGTCCTGAATAATCCTTTTGGGTTTGATCATGTTCTTCTTGTGAGTTGTTTTGGTATCTTCTCTCTTTGTTTCTGGAACCTCCTCAGTGATATACTTGTCCAATTCATTATCTTTTAATATAAGAGAAATTCTATACTTCCATGCTTGGAAGTTGTCATCTCCCTCAATATTGTTTTGATTCATCATTTTGATATGAGAACCTCAAATGGAAATAGCAAAGAAATAGATCTTACCAATTTGAGATGCCCAAGCTACTTCTTGAAGTTGCTAACCTAGGGTTTTGGAGAGAAACGCTAATTTTCAAAAGTGAGAATATTGAACTTCATTAAAGGAAATTTGGAGTCTAAAATGGGCCTTATAAGAAAACGTGCTAAAATAAGTTTTTGTGAGTTGGAATTCAAGAACCAATAGAATTTCAATAAAATAAGTCAACCATAATGGTTGAATTGACATATTTGTCATTAAAAAAAACTACTTTTTTTGTTCGTATTTTCGACATATCTCATTGTGTTTTTACTCAAATTTCGATTGGGAGAGCTCGTTGGATGCGGAATTTGATTCCGCATCCAATTAGTACCCACATTGCATACTTTTGACGGACCCCGCTACCCCAAAAACAAGAAATACCTGAAAAAACGTGATGATGACATCATCATCATATTTTTTCAGGTATTTCTTATTTTTGGGGTAGCGGGATCTGTCAAAAGTATGCAGTATGGGTACTTGTTAAATGTGGAATCAAATTCCGCATCCAACGAGCTCTCCCGATCGAAATTTGAGTAAAAACACAGGGAGATATGTCAAAAATACGAACACAAAAAGTAGTTTTTTTCTTTCTTCCTCCAAAATTAATCAATATTATTTTATTATTTTAACTATTATTTTATTATTTTCCTTAGGAGGCCCATTTTAGACCCCAAAATTCCTCTAATGCTTGTAGGCTGGAAAGTGCGCCTCCTCAAGATGAGTTTTATAGTGGTGTCCTTTTCCAAAAAATATGGAATACAACTCCAAAAATTTGATTCCCTAGTTTCTTTCCATAGTGTCCCACAGGAAAAAAATGAAACTTCTCCAAAATGGAATCTAATTCCACCAAAAGATGCGCCTCCTTGAAGTGAGTTGACTTAGCCTTATTTTATGGATGAACTGTGGAGAAAAGTGTCGAAACGTGGAAGCCCCGTATTTAGCAGCTACATAGTGCCTTCTTTTAGGGTGGCTCTGATACTATGTTAGAGTATGCACTCAAATTCAAATATGTTAGATCTATAATGTAATGAAATAGGATCACTAAAACATAGACAAGCATAGGATAAAAGAGGCATAATGATTTTATCCTAGGAAGACCCTCTCTCAGGAAAAAACCAACAACTTCTTTATTATAGATTTGTCACTTGGTATAATGTTAAACAAAGATAGAAACCCTAAGAGATAAGATAACTTCTGCAGCTTCTTCTTCTTCTTCGACCCCAACGAACTTGTCTTTCTCTTCCTTGGAGTGAACTTTCGTGAGCTTGTAGTGTGTCCAAATGAGGAAGGGTGCCTCCCTATTTATCAACTTCATGTGGGTGACCTTTTACCCCAACAGGGTCGACTTCCTAACCTAACTAGGACAACTTCTCTTTGGGAGACCCATAAATACATTTTACAATATTTCTTTTGGGGACTATCGCCCCATCTCATAATTGAGGTTGTATCTCAATATTATTACACTACCAAGTACAATAGTGATATCTATGAAGGAGGTACGATAACAATATAATAATAATAATATTAAAAAATAGACAATAAGAATATCTTCTGAAGTTACATTTTCAGCAACACATGGTCCTTTTGTGACCTTAGATATACCTCTAGATGCATTTATAGTGGACAACTAACCTAGTGATGGAACCCATAACACCATTAGAGGTGATTCTTAACCAAAAAAGGTTGGATGTGGAGGTTCAAGGACTCATTTATGGTATTTGAGCCTAATACTCAAGGTTTAGGGACAAAGGATATCTACTAACCATGGTCACAAATTCGACAACCATTCATGATGCCCAAGACCTGATATTGACACCCATATTCAACTTGAATGTCTAGGACTCCCGAGAGAGGATTCATGTCATGGTTTCTAGGTGTTGTCCACATGCTTGAGCTCAATAAGGTTCAATAGGGATTAATGTAATTAGGTCACTCCTTACCATGTTTATGCTTCAACACATTTCTAGTGCACAAAACCTACTCACAGTTCTCGTATCCTAGTTTGAGGCCAAAAACCCCTACAAAGATCCTATATGTTTGTTTGAGTACTTATTCAAGGATCTTAGCATTGGTAAGCTTCAATAACATACTAAGACATTAGTTTTCAATCTTTGGTGATGGTCAATTCCCTACAAACCATCCATGTTAGTTCTGTGTGGTGGTATAAGGACATGTTCATGGAACCTACGTCTGACAAGCTATGTTTAGCACTTGAGGATGTTTCTTCCCTCCCCTAGCCAATGCAAAGGGTTTTAGAATTTTGTTTCCCTACCGCAACTATGGTGAAGGCCTCGAGACCCATCTGCAATGCATGCAAGATCTTAATGGCATCTATATCTAATTTCTAGGGCTTTTTTCCCCCAATATTTTTGTTTTATATTCTATTTTAAGCCTGAAACCAAAAAATTGTGCTACTTGGAGCACCGCCTTACAATTAATAGGTTGATTTCATGGTTTTAATTCACAAAGAGTCTATTGTGAAGGCCACAATTTTGAACAAGTTAAAAAATGTTAACTTGAAAGAAAGGGGTGCTACTATTAGCACCCACATACGATTTAGGGGTTGATTTTAAGGATTTTGTATAAATAGGTACTAATTGTCAAGGCCATGATTTCAAACAAGTTGTAGTTTTAACATCAAAAAAATGAGGGTGATAGTGGGAACACCACTTCTCAATTCGAGGTTTGATTTTTATGACTTTGTTTGCAAATTTATGAGGAATCAAGCCCATGGTGGTATTAAGTGGTAATTTTATACTAAAAAATGTGTTACCGGTACCACCACTTTTCAATTTAGATTTGATTTTTTATGTTTTTGGCCCAAAAATATGGGTTTCTAGAGTTAGAGTTCTCATTTTAAGGTCAATATTCTTGTCAAGTTGGTAACTATGTTTTTATTTATATCATTATTTTCCCAAGGCCTAATGGATAAAAATGATATTCAAAATCTTGTTTAACTGGGACATGCCCCAAGTGCAATGGACTTATATTATTGATTCGATGAATTTATGAAAGTGAGGACCACAAATTTTGTAGGATGGTGGTTGACATGTAGATATTCAAATATGTTGCATATGGACTAGACAATGGGAAACAAATAAAAACAACAACATTGGTGATGTCTTGGGTTAGCGTTATGTACTTAAAGTGCATACATATACTTTTAAAAGGTTAGATTTTAATTACATATATAAAATTTTGCACATGCTTTTAAAATGTTAGTTTTAATTCTAACTTGATTATTGTGCCACTAGGTATGAGTTTATGTTTTCATCAAGGACATTTTGAAAAATTCCCAATAACATGTTCAACATGTCTATGTAGCGTGATGGTAAGTGTTGATCTCGATTTTGTCATCATTTTCGATTGATGATTTGCTCTGTTGGCATCACCTTTTGTCACTTTTTGGTATATTTCTTGCCATTCAGACCATCAACCGAAGACAGGTATGAATGTAATTGAATATTATACAAGTTTGAGTTAAATTTCATTATTTCATGGTTTTAATGACAATTATGTGACATTTGTAAACATGTGTGATATATAGATTTGTTTTGCAGCTTGTGGTTTTAAACGAGCCTCCACTTGGACATGCATTCACTCCAAACATGCACATTTGCATCCAACTCATCATACAACCCTCCGATCAACCCGCGGCTCTATTGGCTGGAATATTCCAGAGAGTTAAAAGCACAGAATGGTTTCATGGTTATGTTGTCCATGCGTCCTCCTAGTGCAAGAGTCCTTGCTCTAGAAGACTCGGGATCCTTCCCTCTAATCCTGACACCACACTCTCTGCCCACGTCAACAAATATCCATACACCAGTAGCTCGCGTGAGGAGAACCAACGCGCAAGGAATTAGGAAGACAGTCGTGCGCTATCATAAATCATTACACAGTTGTTTGTTTAGTAGTTAAGGCTGTCTATTTTTAGAGCGGTCGACCACTGAAAGGGTTGAACTTCTCACTCTATTGTAAAATCTATATAAATGATGTCTCACGATGAAAGTAGGCTAGTAGTTGTCGTTCAATAAAAACTATGTAAACTGTGTTTCAGTTTAATACAATTCTATTTTCAGCTGTGAATATATGTCTCTGTTTTTGTGAGTGATTGATTGATCTAAACGCCACCCGTAATTGCTGAGAAGGGCCCCTCAACAACCAGAGGTCTCGATTTGTGTATTTTCTTTATTCCTTTTTTGCGGATAAGAAGTTTTCATTTCCAGTTTATGTATGTAATTGGATTTCCTGAAAGTTGATGTTACTTTGTCACTTGTAACGTGTGTTATCTGTAGTTAATTTAATTTATGTGAGTGTTGTTAACATAGTAAATATTTCTAGGATTGAAAGTGACTGGTCTCGCATATTTATTTACAGTATTTCTTTTAGTTTGTTTTCTAATTTCATATTTTCAATTAGTTAGAGTTTAATCAGTTTAATGTTTCAGGTTTAGCTCATAGTTAGGTTCAGTTTTGTTGATTCATCTGCAGCTATAGGTTAATTGCATTTATCTTCTAATTTGTTTTATTACAATAGGAAATGACTTCTCTTCTTAGAGATAAATTAGCATAAGTGCTCTTATGTCATTTCAATTGCTGAATAGCTTAGTTACTGTCTTTCTCTGCACTTTATCCTCATATGCATAAGGCAGCTGGTGTCAGGATCATTTAGGTTGTTTATTTCATAATTTACACGGTTTTTCACCATCCGGACTGTCATTCAGACTGTTGTTCCATACTGTCATCCGGACTGTCGTTCGGACTTTAATATTTTCTATTTTGTTTTATACTTGTTTAAAGTTCAGTTTTCCTAGTTTTCGAATTGTGTTATTTTCTGTAGTCAACATGTAATCATATATATATATATATATATATATATATATATATATAATTAGAACTCGATTTCAAACCACATAAAGTATCCCTTAAGCTCCATAGTGATTATTAGCTTTCGTTTCTTTTTTACTTTGTTTTTTTTTAGTTGTGTTTCTTTTGTCTCTGATCTCTTAATTGATTACTGCTTCGGAACTTGTCAATTGCATTTCTAGTTTGATTTACTTCATTCTCATTTAGATTGGTTTAGAATTAGACTTGTTAATTTTATTCTCTAAATAGTATATTAGTTCTTTATGACTTGATGATCATTTCTAGCATAGGATCTGTCCTCCTTATTCTGTAATTACTGAAAATGTTCATAGGATAGGATTTGATTTAGAAATAAAATATTTTTATTAAGTTTTCTACTTGCTTCTAGATTATATTTATTTCTTTAAATCTATTCCATGCTTTACCTCTCTAGAATAGTACACCTCCAACTTCAAACTAATCATTAAAATAGTCTTGTTTCTTGATTAATAGATCAGTTGTTCATAATGTCTCATTTCAACTAGAGTCATTTGCTTATGGATAGAGAATAAATCACAATGTTTACTATCACATGTAACTGGACACTCTTTAGTTTACACTTCTTTGTAGAAGTTAAATTAGACCTAATTCCATTCAGTTTTCTGATTTCCTTTTAAAGTCATTTTGATACACCTTCTCCAGTTCCTGTCACATTGAATGCATATCCTCAGAATCCTCAAGGAGAATGGAACTAAATAATTTAGCTTAATTATTGTGTATTGGTTAAATGAATGTATAATTTAATTATTGAATTTCTTAAATATTTTAAGTAGCTATAATTCTGCCTGAGATAATATAATATCTTGTTTCTATATAGTTAGAGTTCTATATTTGTTTATAGCCTTTCTAATTCCTAGATGAAGTCTTGTTTCTTCGATTAGTATTATATATATCTTTTCTGTTATTGTTTATAGAGTAGAGTAGTATAGATCAATACTGCTCCGATATATTGAAAGTCTAATTAACTTAGTAGTTGGATTTCTAAAGTTTGACTCAGTTTTTCATTTTGAAAGATATTTCGATATTTTATTTATTAAAATATTTCTACAACACGTGAGGTATCCTTCTACCTTAGCATATATTTTGTGTCAACTCAAAGTTTACAAACCCCAGACGATACTTAAATATTTGGTGATTCATTAAGACAATATAACTCCCAACATTTTTGGTGTCATTGCCAAGGAGTTGTTCTATGAGGTAGAATAGAATTTCCTTTATGAAGTTTACTAATAGGTTGGTGGAGGGGGAGCGGTAAGACGAGAGGTAAGAACCCACGTATCTGTTATAACAGGAACCCCCAAATCCAACAGTAATAACAATATTTTAGGTTTTTATTTAGTTTAGCTTTTCATGAACAAACTTAGAGATTCAAAGGGTAGATACATTAGAACTAGTTCCCAAAACTTTGTTAAAATTCCTACTAACGTCTATGGGGGGCATAATACCCCAACCACTAACTCATCGGAAAGGTATCGGAGGACACATGTAGGAAGTGGTTCTTCTTGGAAACCTAAAGGAGGAGCCATAGAAGGTAGAGAAACCATGGCAGGAAGTTTTAAAGACCCCATTCATGAATAAGTTCCTAAGGGCTAGCCATTGGAAGCCCTCAATCCTCCACTAGTACAAAAACCTAACGATATAGCTTTTTCACTAGTAGGGTATCCAAACTTCACCAATTTCATTGATCCTACTCAGGTAAAATCTCTCTTTGGAAGATCAATTAATACAGTTGTTTCACAGATTGAGACATCCATAGCAGGACCTACCCTCCCTATAGAATCAAATAAAGACATGGATGACAACTTCTCTTATTTGAGGAAGATCTCCCCTGAAGAAGAATGTTGGGACACCTCATTATCACCTTGGAATGAGCCTCCTAGGTAAACTCTCTTTAAAAACCAAATCTACATGGAGAGATGGGGAGAAGATGAAGATCATGATGAGTTTAGAAATGATGGAGAAGAAGTAGAAAATCGAACAGAGGATACCTCCGGGTTTCCTATCCTAGACATCCCTCCTTCCTTATTACCTACTTTCTATGGGAAAAGTAATGAAGACCTAGACACATTTTTGTTCGAGTTTTACATTCCTTGTAGAAGCTATAACTCTCTACAAGATGCTCACAAAATGAAACTTTTCCTTGCTACACTAAAAGATTGTACTTTAAGATGGTTCATTGGATTAGGAGATTATAGTATTAGAACTTGGGAAGATGTGAAAACCGCATTTTTGCGGAAATATCAAGAGTATTGCAAACCTAGAGACTCTCGAAACAATATTTTCAAGATACAACAGCTCGAAGACGATACCTTAGAAGATTATCTCAAAAGGTTTATTTATAGATTACACAAGTATAAATATAAGGACCTTCGAGAAGATGCAGTACGGACACTCTTCCTTAAAGGGATCTTAGAAGACCAGGTAGAAAACCTTAATCTCATGGCATCTGGTGATATCTCTCACAAACACTTTGCATAAATCGGTGAGATGTGTAGAAATTACTCTAGAAGTAGGGGGAAATTCAGGAGAAATAGTCAAGAGCCCTACAATACAAATCTAAAAGGGAACAACTCTAGTTCTGGAGGAGTCACAAGGATAGAATTAGGGAACCTATTGGAAAACTTCAAAATTGATATTCTAGAAGCAATGGGTTCTCAACTAGATGCTTTACAAGATAAAAGGAGGCAAGAGGAAGAGTGCGCAGCAATGAGCATTTTCTATCCAAGATGCAGAAGTAAGCATCCCCAACGAGAATTTCCATTGAAAAATATCTCTGTATGTCACATTTTCATGGATGATCATACAACAGATAATTGCCCATCGTTTCCTAGGTTAAATTCCATATATGAGAGTGGGGACGTTGGTGAAACATCTAGGAGGCCTCCATGGCAACCTAGAGACTCACCAACATATCTGAATTTGTCAACAGAGCCCCCACCCTACTATCATCTTGTTGGCCGAAAAAACTGTCCTAGGCCAACTTATGGAAAGACAACCCACACACTCAACTTAATGCAATCTTGTATGTGTTTAAAGTAACTATCCTTCATAGGGTTAAGGCCCTGCTGCTTGTATGATGTGATCTCAGAATAGAGAGTCTTTCTAAGGTGCATGTCTGGCAAGTTTACTCAAACCAAACTACTAACAAATCAGAGAAATTTAACCTAATGACTAACTAATGCTAAAGATTATCTTAAGCTAAGTGCAGAAAATAGTAGCTCCTAATTCTATTCTATGATAACCTAAATGCAGACTACCTATCCAAGCCAAGATCACGAGTTAAAATTAATATTAATTCAGCTTGTATTTAAAAGATAAACATATAATAATTTAAATTGAAGAACAGTCTCACAATCAAACTATTACATGCTAAAAAAAAACTTAAAAGCTCTTACAAATTAACGGATTAAGATCACAAAAAAATTGTTAGATGCTTTTAATTCTACAAACTAAATCAATATCAGCTGATAGATCAAATGCAACAAAAATCACTATCTTTCAAAATAAGTTTTAAAAGACTCAGATCATAAGAAATTAAGCATAAACTAAAAGCAAAGTTTACAGTTTGCTTCAATCCCACATAATATAATGATGAACAGAACAAGTAATATGGTTCAATTACTCCATAAAAGAAATTTTACAAAGCTGTGAGAACAGGTTCCAATGTCCATTCAAAGCACCATAGCTTCAAAAGAGTTTTGATGTATCAGCCTTAGGAAACACCTCCGTCTCTGGTTCCATGAGAAAAACTAAGTTCTGCATAGGAACAAAAAAACAAAATAGAAAGAGAAACATAGTCATCTCTCTGGTTTATGGAGACCATCCCTAGTAGAGAAACATACAGAAAAATGGAAAAATAAGTTCATCTAGTTTCCTGGAGCATCCCCCCCCCATCTCAAAGAAATCTCTGTTATTGTTTAAATAGTCCAATACAAACCAACAGAAAACTCAGAAGTGAACCGATTCCATGCTAGCCGCAACTAAAAAAAAAATGTGTTCAAAGAACTTGACAAATATCTCCAACAGTTCACTTTTTTTAGGAGATTTCACACGAGTCTAATAATTAAGTCTGTTCTGCAAAAAATGCATATCTCGGATTTTGTTATTTCATCTTAGTTTGCCCGCAGTTTCCTGCAGAAAGTCATCTCCTGAATAATGACGGGAATCCGACAATCTTCTCAAAACTTTACGAAATGCTCTCCCTCTACACCGTTTTCAGGAGTCTATCTTATATGTAGCCTCAGTTTATATTTTACAACAAACAATGAATTGATGCGACCTATTTTTTGTCATTTTCTTTACGCCCGGGATTGTATCAAATCTCCATCATCTCTTGCTTTAATAATCTTAATATGGCATGAGGACCAGTGGATTCGTAACGTGACTTCTCTTTAACGCTGTTGAAACATGGATGGAATGATCCTTTATTTTTGTATATCGTGGCAATAGGAATGATACGTTCTTTAAGCTTGCCATAAAAATACAATCAGAAATTAATAAACACATTATCGAAAACCATAGATTGCTGATAAAAAATAGTTTTGACATTGAAAAATATTATGTTTCTCTTTTACAACTCCTTGGCATAAAATCGGTGATCAATTGAAGCTATCCCAACAATTAGAGGCGTAATTATCTCCACGATCTGGTTAAGAGCTCTTTCAAACTTTATATCATGTGGAATAGTGTCTACGGAAATCACAACAGACTTATAAAGGTGGAATTTTCTGTTTGACATGGTGATAGCCTTGATAAGATTTGTTTCTTGCATGCTGGTATCCACGATAATTTTTATACAGCAATGTTGGCTTCGTTTTAGCAAACAAATACTCCTTGGATGTTGCAATCTATTTCTCATGGTAGATTCTGCATGATTTCTTGACAACCATTTCATAAACAAGTGTGATTCTCCTATTTGTAATACTGAGCTCTGAGCATATACTTAAGGCAATTGTTTTCATGGTGATTCCGTAGTAAGTTCACGCTTATTGGCATAACAGTAAGAACAGATGTAATATATCCCTTCCATTTTAGCTAGCACCAACCAATACTATGTTACCAATTAAAGCAAATTCAATGATCTCTGATTTTTTCGATGTGCCAACTTTCCCCAATGAATAATTTTAATCAATAACAAACTTTCCAAAAGAACAGGTACAAAGTTTGCATCATCATTTACTTTGGGAGAGAATACTTAACTATTAGAGATTTCCATTCGAAAAACTCAACCATTAATGTTTTAATCAATAAAACATATATCTTTCATAGAAATGATCAAATAACAATATTAAAGGTTGGAAGCTTTGTATCAATTAAAACACTAACGTGAAATCCTGAAGTTTGGGATAAACATACTTGTTGGAAATTGACTAAGTATGAATATTATATCTTGATTTTGTTAAATTCATTATTTTTTCTTGTTTATAAACTTTTATATATAAAAAAAATGAAAAACATGTATAAATAAATTTCAATGTTTCAATTTTGTTCAAAGTTTAAAAAAAAATGAGATTCTAAAACTTAGTTGAAAATTAAAACAATTTATTTGTTTTCCATATTACTTATTTTAATATAAAGTATTCAAAACAAAGAAATATGGAAGTATACTAAGACCTCTTATTAAAACTTGAATATAATCATGAAGATCTATAAATGATAAAATATTTCAAACAATATTTAAGTAGTTTAAAACTTCATGATAAGAAGTATAAGGGGATCCTAAATCAAAATTTTATTAAGAAAAAACAATCCAGCTAAGGCAAGTTGAGATACCAACTCACATAACAAGTAGCGTAAAGAGTGAAATATCAAGAAAGAAGGCGATAAAATTACCCTCCCAAATCAAGCAAGATAAAAGAAAATTAAGAGTCAAGTATTTACAAAATTCTAATGGGGCCCCCTTTATTTTTTCAAAATCAAGGGGATTTGTTGGGGTGCCAACAAATGGCGACATGCTAGGCGAACCAGTTATCTCTGTAAAATAATTCTAAATCTTAAATAATATAAGAGAATAATGATAAAGGCCTCTTCAAATGCCAATTTCCCAATCACATAACTTAATCCTGTTGTTGGCTTATATATGTAAATATTGAACCAAAACTTTCAAAATCAATCAAACTATCCCTACCATTATCCAAAATATTATAAAAATAAATGATTATTCTACAAATGCAGAAAGAAAATTTTCCAAGGAATTAGTTTCTGTTAACCAAAATAAGTCAAAGAACACGTAGTATGTAGGTATGACCTAAATACCATAGGATAAACCTTTTTAACCTCACTTAGATGCTTTTATCCCAACCACTGGATATAGATAAAAAAATAAAAAAATAAAATCTTTTTTTTTTTGACAAATAATAAATAAAGACATTAACTAAAGACTACTACCTTGGCTTGGTAACTAAATGCTGGCAACATCATTCACAAGAATTGCCGAAAAATGAAAAGGTCGACTCGTGATGAGACCTCCTTTCTCCTAATTAATGATTAAGATCCATCACCCTGGCTTGGTAACTAGATGTGGTAATGTCACTTCAACAGAGCTTATGATCATGACGGGTCAGCTCGTGATGAGACCTCCCATTCTTCAGTTAATCTTTTATATTTTATTAATGTTATGTACAATGGATACTATTAAGGTTATTGTTAATCTCAAGAGAGATTACTTAGTGGATGGGGAAGAAGATCCAAAGGGCCCACTAAAGAGCAAAGGATGGCATAAAAAGTCTAAAAGACTCACTTACGATTCCTAACTTACCTCAATCTAGGGAAGAAAATTCCTTTGAAAAGCAACTCATCTACATTATAGCATCAGTTTGAAAGATAAAGATCTTAGATTATAGCCAAGTAACTCAATTAATCCATCAATATGTTCCATAATAAATTTTTCAAAGCCAAGACTAATCTCTCTACGGTTAGAATCTTGACCAAAGAAGAGTGTCTTTATAATGATGTCCCTTTAATAGAACACCAGAAAATGATTTCAATCAAATACTTGACAGAAATACATGGTTTTGATCACCATATGCTAAAATTAGTTTACCCCTTTTTGGAAAACAAACAAACCACTCAAAAGAAAATCCTATCAACTTGCAAAATAAAACCAATCAAAGCAAGAAATCTAAAATGGATGTATGCAAATGCAAAAATAAAAACTAAGCCCTGAATAGATTAACATCTTAAGTGGAGAAACATGAAATAGTTATATCACAAATGAAAAGAGAGAATTAATTTCTACAAGATGAAAAATATGTCTCTTTATAATTTGCGACATAAGGATCTATTAAAAATAAGCAAGATGTTTTAATAAGTTAGGCTGCTCTTATTGATAAGCAAAAGAAAACAAACCAAAAATAAACAAATTTAAACTAAGTCTTAATTACATATGCAGTTACAACTGAAAAGATTTTGGTATTGATTTGCACAACATTCTTTGTTTTCTTAAAAGTTCTTTCTTATGATCATAAGAATGTATAAAACATTTTCCCAATTAAGTCGAAAAATTAAAAGATATATGACTTAACAAGAAAATTTTAAATAAATATAATTATAAGCAAGAGAGTCAAAGGTAAAGAAAACATCCCTGAATGTATCGATAAGTGTCACCTCTTGAAATTAGCATCATCTTCATTATTGCAATTATTCAAAACAAAACAAGAAAGGGTAAAAATGAAGAAAAAATAATATAAACCTAAGCCTAACTATGTACAAAAGAAGTCAATTGTAATGAAAATCAAGTAAAATGAAATAGCCAATGAAGCCATCGAAGCATCTCTAATCCTGTAAGAATGACATGTTTTCCTAATAATAACCAGAAATGATATGTCAATAAAAGAAAACTAAAAAGAAGTTTATCATCCTTACCATTTGAAACATATAATGATAAGACAAATTTACCAGTTTTTGGAAACCTTTTGAGATAAGAATTTTCAAGCCACTCCGCAATCCTGTCATACAAGTTAGAATGCAAAGTATGATCTACCAACATGAAATCCATAGGTGGCAAACATATCTTAGGTGAATCAATTTGAAGAATCAAATAACTAGCATTAGTCACATTAACAATTGGAAGAATTGGTTTCAAATACAAAGTAGGATCATGAAATGATGTAATAGGTGAGTGAATCGATGGTGACCTAATATCGAACAAAGTAATCTTGTTAAGAGGATCTGCAACTAAAGATGAATCAATTAAAAGAGATGTAAGTCTTTGGTGATCACAAGTTATAGGAAACTCTTCAGCAAATATTTTATTATCACCAATAAAATTATATCTCTCATATAAGTAATTCTGACGAGAACAAACATTTTTAGTTTCAACAAAAAATGGTGTTTTATTCTCATCAAATATCAGTTGACTGTAACCATATTGCAATAAACCTTCTTTCTCTTTAAAATATTGTATCGAATGATGATTTAATAATGAAATATGTCCCAATCCCTCAAACTCATGCTTAATAAGTGAATCATCAATGTTAGATATCTCATAAAAATGTGATTTTGAAGTCACATAGTTAGATAATTCAGATGGAATCTTATGCATATCAAAATCAGAAAATAAATCAGGATAAATAGAAAAGTAAGAATTAGAAGTGAGGAAATTAAAAGAGTCTCTCAATTTAAAAAGATCATTAATATTTCCAAAATATTTCTCTTTTATTACCTGATTATTTTCAATATAATTTGGTGATGTACCTTTAAGCATTCCATATGAAATTGATTCGAGATCAGGATTAATTGATAATCCTTCATGTAAATCAAAACTTTAATCAATCTTTGCTTGAAAAAGATTAATCTCTTTTTGTGAACAACATTTAGTTGAGCAACTAAGATTCATGTCATCTTCTTCAACTTTTTCTATTGAATTTCTAGAACACATAAAATTATCATTAACATATTTGTGTTCTTTGATAATTGAATCGAAAGAAGAATTAGTACAAAAATAAAAAAATGGTGAACATATAGTTTGATTTATAATTAATTCATCTTGATCTATTTTTGTAACAAAAGAATCTGAATATTATCGTTCATCAACATAATCAACTTCTCTATCTATACAAATAAATTCAACATGAATAAGTTCTTTCCCATTTGATTCCTTAATATATATAGGTTCAATATTTTGGATAAAAGAAGTATGCCTTTCTCCTTTGAGAAGAGAATAATCATCGGAAGGAGTTTTTACCTCTTCTACTTCGATCTTGTCACCTTGGGGTTGGGTAGAACTTATGGAAGTATCTGAATCAATGATAGAGGAAGAAGTTTCTAGAAGGGTTGGTAAATGATTTGTTGAAACATCCTTTTGACAAATGTCTTGATTTTGTTGAGTAAGAGGAACTTGAGAGTTGAAAACAATATTTAAAAGATTAGATTCAGAAGGTAAATCAATAATATGAAATTTGCAAAGGATATGAGAAATCCTTACTGAAAAGTCTTTTAAAGATTCACCTTTATTCCTTCGAAGAGCCTGCAATTCACTACATCTTTTATTAGAATCATAATTCTTAAAAGTATCTAAAAATTCATGTGCTAATTGAAACCATGTAAAAAAGAAATTAGGTTGAAATGTTTCCAACCAGCATTTGATTGACCCTTTGAAAGTAATAGCAAATAACCTACAAGTAGCACTAAGATCAATAATCTTATGTTTATTACATTTAGACAAAAAATTCTTGAGGTGTTTCCTTGCAATTATATTGCCTTCACCATAAAATTCAAGTTTCTACAAGAGGTTAACCGTCTCATTGGGAATATCAATTAATGTAAAAATAAAAACTGATTCCCAAACAGGAATTTGGGCATGAGCCATGAATGATAAAAAAATCAATATTAATTAATTCTTCAAATGGTTAGCTTGTCATCCAACCAACCCTTAAGCACACATGTGACCACTAAAAGAATAAAATTATAAAACTGAAATTCAAGAGCTAGAGGCTAAACGATTATTTAAATAATTAAAAAAAATGAAATCATTTGTTTTACCTCGGCCCTCCTTCTAGTGCCATTTGTTGGCCAGAAAAAATGTCCTAGGCCAACTTACAGAAAGGCATCCCACACACTCGAATTAATGCAATCTTGTATGTGTTTAAAGTAACTGTCCTTCAGAGGATTAAGGCCCTGCTGCATGTATGATGTGCTCTCAGAATAGAGAGTCTTTCTAAGGTGTGTGTGTGTGGCAAGTTTACTCAAACCAAACTGCTGACAAATCAGAGAAATTTAACCTAATGACTAACTAATGCTAAAGATTATCTTAAGTTAAGTGTAGAAAATAATAGCTCCTAATTCTATTCTATGATAACATAAATGCAGACTACCTATCTTGGCCAAGAGCATTAGTTAAAATTAATATTAACTCAGCTTGCATTTAAAAGATAAACATATAATAATTTAAATTGAAGAACAGTCTCATAATCAAACTATTACATGCTAAAAACAACTTAAAAGCTCTTATAAATTAATGGATTAAGATCACAAAAAAATGTTAGATGCTTTTAATTCTGCAAACTAAATCAATATCAGCTGATAGATCAAATGCTACAGAAATCACTATCTTTCAAAATAAGTTTTAAAATACTCAGATGAAGCATAAACTAAAAGCAAAGTTTACAGTTTGCTTCAATCCCACATAATATAATGATGAACAGAACAAGTAATCTGGTTCAATTACTCCATAAAATAAATTTTACAAAGTTTTGAGAACAAGTTCCAATGTCCATTCAAAGCACCATAGCTTCAAAATATTTTTGATGTATCAGCCTTAGGAAACACCTCCGTCTCTGGTTCCATGAGAAAAACTCAGTTCTGCATAGGAACAAGAAAACAAAACAGAAAGAGAAACATAGTCATCTCTTTGGTTTATGGAGACCATCCCTAGCAGAGAAACATATAGAAAAATGGAAAAATAAGTTTATCCAGTTTCCTGGAGCATCCCCCCCCCCCACCTCAAAGAAATCTATGCTATTGTTTAAATAGTCCAATACAAACCAACAGAAAAATCAGAAGTGAACCGATTCCATGCTAGCCACAACTAAAAAAAAACGTGTTCAAAGAACCTGACAAATCTCTCCAATGGTTCACTTTTTTCAGGAGATTCTTCATTCGTCTAATAAACGAGTCCATTCTGCAAAAAACCCATTTCTCAGATTTTGTTATTTCATCTTAGTTTGCCTGCAGTTTGCTGCAAAAAATCATCTCCTGAATAATGACGGGAATCCGACAATCTTCTCAAAACTTTACGAAATGCTCACCCTCTACACTGTTTTTGGGATTCTATCTTATTTGTAGCCTCGGTTTATATTCTGCAACAAACAACGAATTGATGCGACCTATTGTTTGTCATTTTCTTTACACCTGGGATTGTATCAGATCTCCATCATCTCCTGCTTTAATAATCTTAATATGGCATGAGGACCAGTGGATTCGTAACGTGACTTCTCTTTAACGTTGTTGAAACATGGATGGAATGATCCTTTATTTTTGTATATCGTGGCAATAGGAATGATACGTTCTTTAAACCTGCCATGAAAACACAATCAGAAATTAATAAGCACATTATTGAAAACCACAGATCGCTGATAAAAAACAGTTTTGACATTGAAAAATATGATGTTTCTGTTTTACAACTCCTTGGCATAAAATCAGTGATCAATTGAAACTATCCCAACAATTAGAGGCGTAATTATCTCCACGATCTGGTTAAGAGCTCTTTAAAACTTTAATTCATGTGGAATAGTGTCTACGAAAATCATGACAAACTTATAAAGGTGGAATTTTATGTTTGATGTGGTGATAGCCTTGATAACATTTGTTTCTTGCATGCTGGTATCCATGTTAATGTTTATACAACAATGTTGGCTTCGTTTTAGCAAACAAATACTCCTTGGATGCTGCAATCTGTTTCTCGTGGTATATTCTGCATGATTTCTTGACAACCATTTCATAAACAAGTGTGATTCTCCTATTTGAAATACTGAGCTCCCAGCATACACTTAAGGCAGTTGTTTTCATGGTGATTCCGTAGTAACTTCACGCTTATTGGCGTAATAGTAAGAACAGATGTAATATATTCCTTTCATTTTAGCTAGCACCAACCAATACTATGTTACCAATTAAAGAAAATTCAATGATCTCTGATTTTTTCGATGTGCCAACTTTCCCCAATCAATAATTTTAATCAATGACAAACTTTCCAAAAGAACAGGTACAAAGTTTGCATCATCATTTACATTGGGAGAGAATACTTTACTATTAGATATTTCCATTCGAAAAACTCAACCATTAACGTTTTAATCAATAAAACATATATCTTTCATAGAAATGATCAAATAACAATATTAAAGGTTGGAAGCTTTGTATCAATTAAAACACCAACATGAAAACCTGAAGTTTGGGATAAACATACTTGTTGGAAATTGACTAGGTATGAATATTATATCTTGATTTTGTTAAATTCATTACTTTTTCTTGTTTATAAACTTTTATATATATAAAAAATGAAAAACATGTATAAATAAATTTCAATGTTTCAATTTTGTTCAAAGTTTTAAAAAAAATGAGATTCTAAAACTTAGTTGAAAATTAAAATAATTTATTTGTTTTCCATATTATTTATTTTAATATAAAGTATTCAAAACAAAGAAATATGGAAGTATACTAGGACCTCTTATTAAAACTTGAATATAATCATGAAGATCTATAAATGATAAAATATTTCAAACAATATTTAAGTAGTTTAAAACTTCATGATAAGAAGTATAAGGGGATCCTAAATCAAAATTTTATTGAGAAAAATCAATCCAACTAAGGCAAGTTGAGATACCAACTCACATAACAAGTAGCGTAAAGAGTGAAATATCAAGAAAGAAGGCGATAAAATTACCCTCCCAAATCAATCAAGATAAAAGAAAATTAAAATTCAAGTATTTAGAAAAGTTTAATGGGGTCCCCTTTATTTTTGCAAAATTAAGGGGATTTGTTGGGGTGCCAACACATCCCTACCAACAACTTCAACAATGGAACATTTCAAGTTGGCAGAACTGGCCATCCTAGTATCCTCCTCCTCCTCCTCATTTTACTCAGCATCAGTAGTGGCCACGGGGATGGAGGGGACAAGAATATCCATAGTCACCACCCTTCTCCATACCTAATCCACTACTACATTTCGATCCAAAATCTGACGGAAAAATCCGACGGCGCGTATATTCTCTTTTTAAACTTACCAAAAATTACAAGGATACATTTTTTTTTGTAAATGTGGCCACAAGCATCGGTGAAGAGACGGCTATTCTCATAGCGTCGCTTAAGCGACAGAGCCTTTAATTGAACATGGAAAGCGCCGTCTCATATCCGACGCTTAGTTTCATTCTATTTCGAACTCGTTAACTCACTATACATGATATTGATTTGATATTCTTCGATTTATTTTACAGGTCGAAATGGCAGTGCGAATAGCAGTGCAAAAGCTTCTAGTACATGTGGGGTTTAACTCCTCCCCCATACAATCTTCATCTATTTTCTCACAAATCTTTTCTGCATCGAGTCCAATTTGCAGGCCTTCATTTGACCGGTTTCTAGGAAATTTGTCTCAGATCAATAGCATTTCATCGTCAAAGGCCAATGTACTTTTCCCCATATCCCAAGAATTAGTAAGAAACAGGTTTCCATGGGAATCGATCCTTGGTCGTCTCCCACCATGGAATGTGAAGAACATAGGGTTCCATAGCCTAGGAGACGAGCGTTTGCCTAAGTGGAGGCCCTGTATGAAGAATCGCAAGAAACGAGCCGCCCTGAGATCGAAAGGTGAGAGCTACAGTACCCATTTCCATGGTTTCAGTCCTTTATTTATTGTATTCAGTAGGTGCTTTGTGACCAATTAAAGTCCTTGTTCAATTCTCGTGCAGTTATTGTAATCTATTGACGGCCCTTTGCTACCCGTATTAATAAAATTGGGGTCTTTTTTGTTGCATTGGGATTGAACGATGCAGGTCCATACTACTGGGTTCAGTACACTCCTGGTGAGCCCATACCATACAGTCGGCCAAATGAGGGCAGCGTTAGGGGAAGAAATCATCACAAGCGGATGGAGCAAAGAGCTGCTTTTTGATCGGTACATTTTTCTTCACTTACGAAACTTATACGCATTATCTGGGGTTTACTCAGCATTTTAAGGTTTAGGATTTGTAGTTATGATCCGCTGTTGGCAGCCACAGTTTGATTCGCTAAAACCCTAGCTATCCAAGTCACTGGTGAAAGGGTATCTCAATGTTTCTTTCACATTATGTGTTTCTAGTTCAGGTTACCAATGTGGCTTGATCTTGACAAAATACGATGGAAATGCAATTGGAAGTTCCACATACACACAAATTAAAAACGAGCCTCAAGTTTATTATGAAACTTAACGCCGGAATTGAACCCAGAAACAATTTGCTTGTAGTGATCTACGCTATTTTCCCTGTGTTTATGTCCTTAAAGCCAGAAACACATGCGTCCATAAACAACTTAATAGTTATTATACACTCGCTCAGAGCATATATCTTGTCAAAGCCCAACTCAACAAGCTAAATATTCAATCGTAGCGTAGCTTTCATCCTACATTGGCTTTGAACTTTATAAATACTGTCTCAGTGCAAAACGATATTTCACTAATCCCACAACTATGTTCTAGGTCTTGGCATGCCCCTTCAAAAATACCCCAAGGTTCATACTTGTCCACCAAAAGCTCACCTATTTTCCTTGGGATTTTGTTTTTGTGATTCAGTTTGTAGAATTGAAATTTAGAGCATACATGTACAAGACCTGGAATGTTTGTATGAATCTATTTTTGAAAAGCAGAGAGTATTTTTCCAACCAGATACCCCACAAGACCTAAAAGGGAACAACTCTATATTCCTCAAGTTCCCTTTTGCAAAACCAAGAGTGGAGACATTCCTTGACACTGTTTCCTATCCAAACATTATGTAAACCTAATCATTGTCCTACATATTTCCAGAGATGAAGTGCAGATAGACACTTAATTACTAAATGCAAGGTGGTCTCTAAATCCTTCTTACGGAGAATATAGATGTTGGGATCCTGTCTGTTTGTAGCATCTCCCAGGTCAATACTTTGTTTTCCAGGGCCAACCACATGAATATCTTCATTTTCTTTGAAAGACTTACCTTCCATATCTTGGTCCACCACCAGCTAGGGTCACCATCAAATAAAGACTGCATCACCTGATATCCTTGACTAGGGTCACCATCAACTGAGGACTGCATCACCTGATATCCTTGACTAGCTATATATCTACTTGTCTTCTTATTCCTAGACAAAACCATACAATACTCTTTATCCTAATACAAATATGGTATCTTCTGTGTTCAGAGTCCAGACATAATTTCATCCCAAGCAATTCCCTGGTCATCCACAAGCCTTCATAACATAGAAGACCACATGAATATTTAACATGCCAAGCGCCGTCGCATATCCGACGCTTAGGTTCATTTCATATATACCTTGGATGGCCTGAGGTATATGTGCCTCCCCAAAATGTAATGAATTTTTGTATGAAGCAAATTGAACTCTTGGGATATAATTTGATTTCCATTCTAGGATGGGAAGAGAATCTTTCCAAGAGAAAATTATGGCTCATATATACCTTGGATGGCATGAGGTATATGTGCTTCCCCAAAATGTAATGAATTTTTGTATGAAGCAAATTATAATTTGTTTCACTTCTAGATTGAGGTTTGTGGCATGGAAAAAAGTTGTCCTATGGTCTCCAATTCATGTCCATGGATTCTTTACTGTCCTTTATCGATTGAGCAATGTCCTATAGGTTCTCCTCAGTGATGCTTTTGTTTTCTAGTTACCAAAGGGGTCATCCTCACTAAAACTCCATTAGGCCTTTGTGGAACACACTCTCTCATTAGGAGAGTTTTGTTGATTGCTCCAAGTTTCCTCCCAAGATTATCTAGGTAGGCTCTCTCCACCCTGATTATTCTTCTCAGGATATCATAGGCACCGTTTCTGCAGTTGACATGGGGCCAAAATTTGAGTTCCTATTAGATGCAAAAAAGGCCTTGAGACTTAAGATGATAGCATTTTATTTTCTCAAAAGCTGCAAGCTACTCACTGGAGGAAATTAAATGTCATATTTAGCTGATAACTCAAACAATAGTACATATAGCAGTGCCCTCCTGCTATATAAATTCATAATATAAATATCAGAAGCAAGCCACAACTCCACTTGGTTCACCATGTCAAGAACCATTCATTAAGGGTATATAAATATCTAAAGCCCCAACTCCACTTGGTTCACCACCTCAAGAACCATTAAGGGTTTCCTCAGTTGTAGGGACTCCTAGCCCTTCTTATTAAAACCCTCTTGCCAAAGCCACATTTAGCAAGCTTCACACCAACATTCTTCCCCATCAATAATTATGAGATATCATTAATGAATATTCGTTTTCACTCAATGGAAGTAGAGAATGTGGGACAAACATTTTCACTCATTAATTATTTGTAAATGAATTTGAGTGAAAATGAGTGAAAACGAATAACAAGATATCATTAATGAATATTCGTTTTCATTCAATGAGTGAAAATGAATAATTTCGAGGCTTCAAGCAGAGGCAGCTTGTTCCTCTTACCCCTCCTTCTCCAAAATCACAAAAGAAATGGCTTAAACGAGAGTAAATAACTCTGTGACCCCTGTGGCACACCCTGGCACAAATAGAACATCACCCTTTAGAAACAGTCAGATCGCAAGTGTAGCAGAAGTACCAATGTTGTTCCATAAAGTTGCTTCCACTAGTGGTGAATGTACAAACTTTTGATGCAAGTGACCGTTCACTGTTACTCTCATCATCATCTTCTTTATCCATACTAGCCAGTTCTTCATCAGATGTGCCATCATCCTCATCATCATCTGCTGATGTGGCATCACACTCAATCGCACTAGAATGGACTCCCTGATTGACTGGATTAACCAAAGCTTCCGAGTTCTTTCTAGGAACATTAGGCTTCAACTTACAGCTAGCATAATCATTGTTAGAACTAGTGTTTGACCAAGGCTTCTCTGTTAATTTTTTAGAAACATGCTTGTTAGCACCATATGAACCCAGTGTAGAAACCAGAAAACCCAAGACAAACTTCAAACCCTCCAGATGGGTTTCATCGGCAGACAACTTGACCACCATATCAATTTCCCTCTTAATAATAGGCTTTATTGTGGACTCACCATTTTCCAACTGAACTACAAAATTGAAGTATTCTTTCGCAGTAGGAACATCAAATAACAGGAATGCCTTCTCTAGACCCACAAGCAATGCATCAAGAATGTGATCACAAAGTTCTCTTGATTTTGAATCAGATGAAGGTGACACCAGAGCATTGATGAAAACAATAGCTGAATCTCTTACTGAATTAGAGACTCCTATTGGCAAATTACCTACAGCTGATTGAGCAGTATATCCTAGCAGCATTTTTTCCAGCCATGAAGCCAAAGAAGATGAATTCATCAATAAGAAATTTTCTTGCAAGGTGTGTTTCAATTTAATATAACTTGGATCACCTGTTAAAAGATTAACAAACAGCTATAGCACCTTCGTATTCATTGACTTATTATGGCATCCATCCAAAGCATCAATTAAAGGCAAAAAGTTACCATTGCCTCCAAGAAATTCCCAGAACTTGTTGGATTGGTTCAACATCAATGAGTCCTCAGTGTTCCCCAAATAAAACTTAAGCAAAATGACTTTACTAGGATCCATTCTCAGGCATTCCACCATATCAGTTGCACTTGTAAGTAGATGCTCTTTAATAGATAAGTTAACCTCTTTGCCTGGAGTAATGATAAGATTAAAGACAGCCATGCACTATGCCTTAAGAATAACCAACCCCTTTCCTTCACACTATGCTCTTTGTATAATGTTTGAAGCTGAGAGAGTATATCTAGAATGATATTTTCCAGCTATGATAGCTCCCCTGTATGGAAAAAATGAACATTATGGCGCAGAATTCTGCTAAAACTTATGAAGTATTCAATTTCAAGCAACTTGTCTCTGCCCAATTTAGGACTCCATGGAAAAGCACCAGCTTCCTTAACATCAATATCTGATAGAGTGATCCAGCCAAGTACAAAACAATATCTTTCAAGTATAAGCTCATGCACTTGGGAAGCTTCCCTATTCTACCACACTTCCAAAATGTGACAAACAAAAGAATAGAGATCAGACCAATTTAAACCTAGATCTTGAAGAACTTTGTGTTCTACAATACCCCAGTTATGAACCCCACTAACATCAATCAGTTGCTGAAAGAGATCAGCCATTCCATGCTCTTCTGTGACTCCCTCATTCACATTTATAACACTTTGTACCACATGATATACCCATGATTCTAAATAGCTTGTTCCTGTGGGAAGATGAAAAGTTCCTCCTTGTGTAATCTGTATTAACTTATTTCTTATATTGAACAGCAACTAGGATGGGAAGGTTGTAGAGTGGAGAATCATGTGCCAAAGAATCAACATCAGTCTTGAAATTAGCAAAGACTAGCAAACCAATTGTGTGCTGTTAAGTTCCACTGGAGGACAACTTACATTGCTGAGGGTAGAAAAAATATTCTCTGCCATTTTGATTTTTTCAAATGCATTTGAAGAATGAAAAGCCATGAGAAGAACTTCCAAATGAAATAGGGATGTCTCTTTCTAACATCTCCCTGACTTGCTCAACAGGACGACCCCATCATAGTCACCATACCAATGTTGCATCCTCAGTTCGATCATGAAGAGATGCTAGAGGAGTCATTCATCCAACCGATTGGCAAACATAAAACTGTCTTTTAGAGTTGCCACCACAGGAAATCACTACATGATATGCTCAGAATATGCCCAGATTTGGAGACAAGGCTTCTTAGTGTTGTCTTTATGCCCAGATCATGGAAATTTACTGCCACTTGGAGGTGAACGTATGCACAGGTCTGATAGGCTGGGTGTTTTAGGCAAAACTG
Source organism: Pseudotsuga menziesii (assembly GCA_001517045.1). NCBI lineage: Eukaryota > Viridiplantae > Streptophyta > Pinopsida > Pinales > Pinaceae > Pseudotsuga > Pseudotsuga menziesii. The sequence goes on from LPNX010051214.1 coordinate 641,236, forward strand.
TGGTCACAAATTACTCTCCAGGTCTTGAAAAATACCCTTGATGCTGCTGCAAGCAAACAGTCTTGCCAAAACAAGTTCTGGAAAAGCCTGCTGAAGTGATTCCATTAGGTATTGATTTCTATCTTGATCACCTCATGTAATGGGGTGATCTGCATCTTGAAAGTAACATATGAGCATTCTCCATGTGTAGTTGATCCTCAAATTTTAACCATAAAGCATCCTAAGGTGAGAATAACACAGTGTTGTTCATTCTCTCCAGATCTGGCCAGAAAACAACGAGGACCCTGCCCTGAGATTTTCATGACATGGCTTGCTGTCAAATCAACAAATAGGCCTCTAAAATGCTTTTGCTGGAAACATAGAAACAAAACTCTGAGAATCCTCATTAGCGCCAAGTTCAAACCACACAGCCAGGTGCTAACTCTGTTATGATTTCGCAATGAGTTGGAAAACTTCATCATAAGTTTCATGTCACTGCAAATGGATCAGAAAGGGAACAATACTTTGCTGTCTGTGCAAGTATAGTAATCTTGGAAAAGAAACCAGTCTTCAAAGATGTTTGCAGCTGGAAAACCAACTCAAAACACTAGGGTGTTCATGAGGAAATGACCTGTGTATTCATCTTCAAAACCCTTAATAGCGCCTAGAAATTCTGTTACCCTCAGTGAAGCTGCCTGGAATGATCTGATTCATCCCATGAAGTATACTATCAAGGAGCCCAGGCTATTCATGGACTCATAAACTTGTCATCTTCACTAAATTTGTAATAAAGTTTACCATTGGACACCCATGCAATATGGGGGGTAACATAGAGCACTTAACAGTCTTGGGAAAAAAAGCTCTTGAGAATATATAAAGTTGATAGCATAAACCATCATGTATGACATTTACCTGTGTTAACAACCATTTTAGAATAATTTCTCTTCCTCGTAGATGCAATTCTCCTATATTTTGAACTAACGGATCTTCCAAATTTTGTTCCCTTGGCCGGCAAGGCCTTCCTTGATATGTTTGGAATAGTACTCGAATTAGTAATATCTGAAGAGTTGTCGTCATCATCTCTAATTAAATTTATCATGCCCTTGGGATCATCAATGGATGAATCACAAGGCTTATTCTCTATACAATGGAGTCCCTTCTCATTGGTACCTGAACTACCCAGTTCATGGGAATTCAATCCCATGACTGTAGACACCTCTGCATTTCTTGTTAAACTAACAAGAAGAGGATGCACATCCAATAAAGCTACATCTTCAGTCCATACATGTGTGGTTTCTTTTATCTTCCAGTGCACAGAGTTTATTTCATTAACATCATTCTCTCCTTTCCCTTCATGATCTTCCAATGGCCCCATAGATCCTTTCACAAGCTTTCCTTTTGAATCTGAATCTTGTGAAGCATGAAGTAAACTCTGCCCACGTAATAAGTTTCCCTCTCCATAGGCATCTGTACAGATACACTCCTTTTCTTTCTCATTTGATTGTGTACTTTTCTCACCCTCTTCTGGGGGTACAACCATTGATCCCTCGTTAGGAAGTTGACTATCACAAAGTAGTTCCATCTTTCTGTCAGGAGATTGGTCACCACTGCCAGATTTGCCAAGAATAGAAGTGGTTCTAAAAATACTTTGGGGTATGCCCGCGTCTTCACTTACCTCAAGATCTTGGAAAGTGAGCTTCCTGTGGACTACACTTGAAGACATAATATTTTCATGGGAGAACCCTTTATAATGTGAGTCTTTGAACCCCAACTATTGGGTGGAATTTCCAACTGTAACTTCACTTGCACCAATAGAATGTGAGGCGTGTTGAGAATTATGCAAGTCCAACAGGGCTTGCTCAGGGCTATTTTCCTCTTCACCCTTCCAAATGTCTTGCACTTTCTATCTCATTCCTGTGGTTGATATCCCTTCTAGTTCAGAACTAGTTTTCTCAGTTTCCTTCTCTTGTAATAGTTGTCTTGCAACCGTTTCAAGTAGTTCAAAACACACACCCCCATTGTCAACGTAATTTTTATTTTTGAGCCAACCTCCAGCCCTCCAATGCTAGCGGACAATTAAGTATCAGCAAACTGAATGACAAGTCTAAAACTCTCTTCTCACTTAAGCTCAATGAAACACTCCATGAATAATTCAACCATGTACTTGGAACAAGCAGGCTGCAAATAAGGATTAGACAGAATACCCATGCAGAACGCCTTGCTCGAGGTATAGGTGGAGGCTTATAGCCCTGGAAGCCATATTCCATCCTCTTTTTTTCTTCCATCCCACTAAATACTTAGCATGACAAGCATGACATAAGAAGCATGACCTTCATGCTTCCCAAGCCCCTTTTTGATATGAACAGTAAACAGTAACAACAATACGAATACTTACATACAAGAATAGAAGCCCAAGAGTCCAAGCATGCAAGTAGAGAGGAGATTGCCGAAACTGTACATATATGTACACTCTAACAGTGCTCTATATTATATTAGATATTTATATACCTACAAAATTGGTGGAGGGACCGTGGATTTCATTTGGTCTTTTAAAAGGATGCCCAGCTCCTGTAAGTAACACATCTTCCAGTGTCTAAAACAATTTTCTTCTCCATTTAGAAGCTATCCCAAATACCAAGCTGACTCAAAATGGTAAAAATCCTGGCATGCATAAAGCACAGTTTGTAAAGCCTAGACATACTATATCAACTAAATCCGTTCAACTCAAAATAAATCGTGCCAGGTCCCTTTCAAAGGCAAGATAAACTCATGATCTAATGTTTCTGAAATTTTATAATGGTACAGGCAACAAAAGAGTTACTGTTCAAGTTCACAAGACAAAAAAATTATAGGATACCTGAACAAGGAGAAAGCCAGCACTGACATATCCATTGCTGTACAATTAAACCAATTCTACAGTAATCCAAACAATCTATTCACATTTACAACAAAGTTTGAAAGATGCTGGATTGTCAAGGCCCAATAACTTCCAAAGCCGAAACTTCCTTTGTAGACCTTTCACAACTGTAGAGCATGCCAACTTGGAAACTCAGAGATGAAAGAAACGCTAGTGTATAGTTACAGACAGATTCCTTCAAAAGCTGTCTCTTAAAGAATTTTATTTCAATCCAGAAAAAAATTTCCTTTAACTAGCTTTCAAAATCACAAAAAGTATCATTTGTCACAATTAGAACTAACCCAACTCTGGAGCATCAACAATAGCAGATACCATTAAAACAGAGTAAAAATGAAAATTCAAACCATCACATAATCATGTAACCATGATATGTGATAGTTGTTGCATTACATTTGTGGCATTGCTAAAGAAATCTGTAATTGACAAGACTGCAGCTCTGATCTCCTTCATCACCAATAAGAAAAGACCAAATGCACTTGAAAATAATGCAAAAAATCTCAACGCAGTCTTCAGACAGAGGTGAAAACACTATAGCATCAATCCCGGCTCTTTTTGCTGGAAATATTTAAAAGGAAACGACATTCCTCTTAACATTTTAGTAACAGAATCAAAGCTTAAATGCAAACAATTGCTCAAAGTACAAATGACAGTGAACGGTCTAGAAAAATGTGAAGCAAATCTCAGCGTTATAAATGCCAAGGAAGTAGATTAAAAGTTCATGATTCAGATGATAACAATATATCACAATAATTTGAGTGCGGATTTATCGAGAACTCAAATAAAAGAGAAATCGATGAGTTCAATGACAAAAATTTGGTTTTGAAAAGAATCCAACGCCGAACATTTTGGATCTGATGCCTTATTGGAATCGAGAGAGCCGTTCCCGTAATTCTCAGCACAGAAAATACAAATTAAACAACACAATACCAAATTTTCAGAGGGAAAAACGTTTAAAGGTATCAACTTGTTCATAGTTTAGTTAAATCTGTCTGCACATTCAGATCGAATTTAGTGGTCTCTACCACAGCTTCAAGGCGTGACAAAACCTGGTTATGGGGATGGGTGCGAGGGCGGGGACGCCAATTTAAAAAAAAAAAAATACAATACCGTCACTTAAGCGACGCCTGTAGGCCAATTTTTAAAAAAATTAAAATACAATACCGTCGCTTAAGCAATGCCTGCAGATTTAAATTTTTTTATAATCTGTCGGTTAAGCGATGCCTGCAGATGTAAATTTTTTATAAGCCATCGGTTAAGCGACAGCTCAATTTAAATTTTAATAGGAATTAAATGTTGGATAACCGGTGACTTACATTTAACTGACGGTAAACTGCACTGTCGCTTAACCGACGCATTGGAAAGCTGTTGGATAACCGACGAAAATCGACCGACGCTTAAAAAAAATCATAGTGTCTTACATGCGACAGGGGAGTGTTGAAAATCCGACAATACGGCCGTCAGATTTTTGGTCGAAATGTAGTAGTGATCATCCTTATCCTCAGCACCCACCCATAATCCAACAATATTTTCCTAGGTGTGTGCCTCCAGTTCCTCTTATTGCACAACAACCTCATCATTTTCAGAATGCAAATCCCCCACAACCTAAATTATTACCCGCACAACCGGTACCTAACCCAAATAATAATCCAACTCAAGCTCTCAACAACATTGAGTTGAAAACTCTTCCATCCTATTTTATTTCTACTGTTCCTGTGCACGAGATCCAATTATGATCTGGAAGAGTTGTGAATGAAAAACCCAAGTCATCAGTTGTCATTCGTGAGGAGAATTAAGAAGAAGAAGATCCCAATGAAGTCATGAATGATTCTATTTTACAGGATGAGTATATTCCAAAGATTCTAGTGTATACCCATCCTCAACCAAAACCAACTCAGGAATATAGAATCCCTCCATTTTCAGAACGACAAGCAATAGAAAAACCTGTGATTCATCCCAATTATGACATTCTAAATGAACTAAAAAAATATCTGTGTCAAAATTCCTTTATTATAGGCTATTGAGGATATACCAATTTACAGTAGAGTAATAAAGGAACTGTGTATCAAACTCCCAAGTAAGAAACAAAAATACCCCCCTACAATTCATGTTATAGGAGATATGTTTGAGTGTATGATAGACCCGTATAGAATTGCAAAATATACAAATCCAGGGAGCCTAGTAGTAACTGTTATTGTAAATAATATTTCTATAGAAAATACACTTATCGATCTAGGATCTACTATTAATATGATGACCACTACATATTTATAAGTTTTACAATTTGGATAGTTTCTCCAACCTACCCTTTCAATCCTAGAACTAGTAGACCGCACCACGATAAAACCTGTTGGAGTATTGGATGATATTATTGTATCAGTGGCTTCATGGGAATACCTTGTTGACTTTATGGTTGTAGAATCAAAGGATCCTTCTAAAGGACATCCTATTATCCTAGGGAGACCATGGTAGCCAATGCTAATGCCTTTATAGGATGTAGGGATGGGGAGATGACCATTTCTAATGGGTTGTCTACGCAAAGACTTGTTTTATACCCCCCAGCACAACCAGTAACCTAAAACTTGTGGCAGTTGGATTGTTCTTTTGGGGATGAGTATTTTTAATACCTTTCCCTTCCTAGTGACTACTCCTGGGCACTTTAGGAGTAGACTACTGAGAATGTGTTAAACCAATTTGTTTCTTCAACAACTTGTATATATTTTCCTCAGTCTTTTTGCTCAATTCGATCAAATTTTTGGAGATGAGTTTCAAGAAAAAATTTCCCTCTCAATATTTGTGGATACACCATGTGTTTTTGCAATTGAGGAGCATACAGGGTCTTATACCATACCTTGTGAGGTCGGCCCTGGAAAATTTATACACATAAATGCAGGGTTAAGTGAAAACCAACAAGATCAGTTGCTCAAGGTTCTTAGAAGTCAAGATGGAGCATTCACATGGGAGTACACTGATATGAAGGGTATACACCCCGACACTTGTATTCACCATATTTACATGGATGCGAGTATATCCTCTATAAGACAGCCTCAAACGAGGATGAATCCTGCTTTGAAAGATATATTTAAAGAGGAATTACAAAAAGTTCTCAATCCTAGTTTCATCTACCCAATTTTAGACAGTAAATGGGTATCTCCTATATTGGTGGTTCCGAAGAAAGTTATAGGGAAATGGCGTATTTGTGTTGACTGTTGAGAACTGAATAAAGCTACACTTAAGGACTATTTTCCCTTGTCCTTTATCGACCAAGTGCTAGATACCCTGTCTTGTAAACAATACTTTTATTTTCTCGACGGGTATAGTGGATACAATCAAATTTTGACAGCACCTGAGGATCAGGATAAGACCACTTTTACTTGCCCCTGAGGGACATATTCCTATAGAGTTTTTCCATTCGGCCTATGTAATGCACCTGCCACTTTTCAGCATGCAGTCTTAGGAATTTTTTCTGATCTTATACATGACTGCGTAGAAGTGTACATGGATGGTTTTACAGCTTATGATAATACCTTTCAGGAGGCTCTTGATAATCTTGAAAAGGTCCTGATCCGATGTCAAGAGACAAACCTAGCCCTTAGCCATGAAAAATGTAAAATGTTATTAACAGAAGGTATATTCTTGGGGCACCATGTCTCTTCACAAGGGATCAAGGTATACCCTGCCAAAATAGAAGTACGGCGTTAATCTTCCCTCTCCAAAAACTCAAAAGGAGGTAAGGAGTTCTCTTGGCCATTCAAGCTACTACCGACGTTTTATTGAAAATTTTATGAAAATAGTTGCATCCATGTTTAAGCTGCTTACGAAGGATGTAGAATTCCAATGGACTGAATCATGTCAAAGTGCTTTTGAGATCTTAAAGGCTAAGTTATCAGTGGCACCAATACTTAGGGATCCTTATTGGTCCCTTCCTTTCCATATATCCATTGATGCTTCTGATATGGCCAGCCATAAGATGAGTCCTAGGTCAAAAAGAAGGCCAAGCATCTTATGCCATCTACTTTGTTAGCAAAAATTTGACTCCTGCTGAGCTAAATTACACTGTTACTGAAAAATAGTTTTTGGCAGTAGTATATGCTATCAATAAATTTCACCATTACATTACAGGTTATGAATTTGTTGTGCATATAGACCACTTTTCCATTAGATTTTTATTGAATAAACCAATTACCAATGGTAGGGTGACTCGATAGCTTCTTCTATTACAAGAACATCACCGTCTTTGATCGACCTGGTAAAGAGAATTTAGTAGCAGATTTCCTCTCTCGCCTCCAACATGATGATGGTGCTAAACCCTTTGATGATACTTTCCCTGACAAACATCTATTTGATGTGTCTATTCAAACTCCTTGGTTTGCAGACATTGCTAATTATTTATCAACTGGAAAGGTACCAAACCACTTGTCCCCACACGAGAAACGTCGAATTATAGTCCAGAGTTCTAACTACTCTTGGGTTGATAATGACCTCTTTCATATTGGCCCAGATCTTATTATCAGATGATGCATACGGGAGGATGAGATGAAAGAAATCCTCCATGCATGCCATGATGGACCATGTGGAGGACACTTTATGATAAGCGAACAACATACAAAGTGTTGCATTCTGAATATTACTGGCCAAACATTTTTAAGGATGCTACCAGGTATGTTAAAGGATGTGACAGTTGCCAAATAATGGGTATACCTACGACGTCTAACGAGATGCCCTTACAGGCTCAGGTCATGATTGATCCTTTCATGAAATGGGATCTTGATTTTCTAGGACCAATCTCTCACTACTACATTTTGATCCAAAATCCGACGGTTTTTTCCGATGGCGCATGGATTTTTTCTTTTAACCGTACCAAAAATCAAAAAGATAATTTTTTTTTTTGAAATGGTGGGCATAAGCGTCGCTTAAGCGATGGCTAGGCTTATAAGCATCGCTTAAGCGACGGCTATCCTCCTAAGCGTCGCTTAAGCGACGACGCTTAAATTGCTCAATCATTTAATAAAATACATTTAATTGGTTAATTATTTAAAATGGAAAGCGTCGTCGCTTATCCGACGCGTCGGTTCATTTTCCTACACACTGTTAGTTTTTCCACATTTAAGCTAGTATTATAACAAGATCTTTTCACTGAGAGAATAACAAGTACAGCAATCACATAAGCACATCACAAGAGACAAGAGACACAAAGCTTTTAGGAGGGGAAACCATAAATGGAGAAAAACCCTCAACTTCCTCTAATATAGTATCACAACAAGATGTGACCCAAAACAGTAAGATGACCTCCCTTCACATTAGCAGCCTTCTGTCTTCTGTCAAGCACAAGAATTTCCTTCTCCAAAAGTGCGCCACACTTGAGAGAGCAAGAGAGCTAAGTCACAAGTGATAAATAGAGAGACTCTCACTCTCTATTTATATTCTTCCGTTGACTTGAAGTGCACTCAACCATTTCACACGTAGGCTCGACCTAATAATTAATTACTTGAGCCTACACCTTAATTAGTGTATAATAACCCAAGTGCCCCTAAACTGTGGGGACTTACCTAATGACTTGATATGACTTTTTTACATTATAATCCTCCCGATCGGAACATCGGGGTATGACCACATGACTCAAATACATAATAGAAACATCCCGGAATAAACATTGGGTTACAATACATAGAAGATACATAGAAGAATACATTCCGAAGTTACATATACATCAACACACACACTCATATAAATAGATGTATGCCTAGGTTCATTATCTCACACACTGAGTCTCGCACTTATCTCTTGGACAAGAAGTGCGAAATTCCTAAGGGTTTTTTTTTGGCATTGCTCTTTTGTGGGGATCTTCCCACTTGGTCTTGGATTTTGGCGTTGCTCTTTTGTGGGGATCTTCCCACTTGGTCTTGGATTTTGGCCTTGCTCTTTTGTGGGGATCTTCCCACTTGGTCTTGGATTTTGGTCTTGCTCTTTGGATTTGGTTCTAACCCTTGTGGAAAAGAAGACTCATCATATACTTGGGTTTGTCCGTACTTTGTTCTTAGGGTTTGAGTAATAAAATGCCATGTAACAATAATGTTACAGTTCATCAAGATCCGGCAGAACAAAATCGACAATTGCTTGCTAGGTTGTGGGATGGAGTGGAAAGAAGGGGTGATGGAAAATGTTATTTTCCTTGCAGTCGATGTAGGGGCTTTAATACGAGAAGTTTACTGATCAAAACAACTAAAAGACATTGTAGAGAACATGGACATGTTGAGGGGGGGCATGAATATCATCCATTG
>LPNX010051220.1:7032-28676 GCA_001517045.1 Pseudotsuga menziesii
TGCTGACCGTCTTTCTAAAAAGGCACTTTCATTGCCCCAAGGTAAGGGCTGCTTTATGGAATATGTTGAGAATCTCCTGGTTTATTCTGATTATATTCAGCTCTTTTGAGCATGACATTGAGGTATTCACACATGCTTTGCATGTAAATGTTCTGGTATGATGGGATTTCCCTTGCCTATGTAGCTGTTTCTCTCATGAAAGTGCATCTCTTTAGATCGCTGCTCAGAGTATTATTGGCTCTCGATCGATGTGACTGATCCGACAGTCCTCTTTTAATGATGAGACAGTATTCTGATGGGTTTCTCTTGATATTATGTGCCATTCCTCCTGACTAGATCCTTGGGTGGCAGTCACGGCAATATCGGGATGATGTTTGTTTTAATGTCTTTTGATTCAATTGAATAACAAGGACAGGTTTTTTCTTCTTGGAAAAAAAAAATTTAAATTGTTTATAGATTTTTTATAAAGAAATTTATATTATATATTGAAAATAGCAATTTGAGTGATTCTGACCTATTAATCTATAAATAATTGGCAATTGTCTTAATTGTCTTAAAAATATGTTTAAAAGATAATTAAAAAAAAATAGATATGATGGAACTAAAAAAATAACAAAAAAAATAGATGCTGTAAAGATCTTATTCATGGTTATTAAAATGTCTCTTTTCATTTGAGAAAGCATCATAGAAATTAAAAAAAAATTGTTAAAAGTAAAGTAATATAGAAAATTAACTAGTTGTATATGGGATATCTTATTTTGTTGAGTATTGAAAGATATTGATGGAAAGATACATGGTGTTTAAATTGATGGAAACCATTAAGAACAAATTAATTTGCACATTGTTATAAAGAGCTCTATCATAAACATAAGTACATGAGTGCCTCATGGATAGGTTTGATGATGCTAAAATCTAGGTATTGTGATTGGTGATTTTTTTGTTCCAAAAGAATTCAAATTTTGTGGAATCATGTGTATGTGTGTGCGTACCACTTTTGGGTAGATTGAGTAAGTACACATAAAAAAACATGCCTTAAGTTGACAAAAACTAATGCTATAATTTATTGTCATTCACTTGGTTGTTTATTAGTTGGTTAGATATATTCACACAATTCTCAATTTATAGATGATGCAACTTTTTCATACCCAAGTGTTTGTCTACAAATAAAGTTGCTCCATTACATAGCCTAGAAAAGGTAAAACCTTATGCATAGACTTGGAAGAAAAGTTAAAAAGCTTATCAGTTTCAAAGAAAGGATATACTATTGTAGTTGGCAGTAATCTTATGAAATAAGATGGTGAAATTATTGAAAATGATCAAAATACCATGAGTTGACTTCAACAAAAATATAAAATTGTAGGGGTCATTCCCATTCCAATTGGCATATAATAATCTTGTGAAATAATTGGGTTAAATTGAAAAATCAAAGGATGCATAGAGTGAATCAACTACATATTTTTTGAGTAAAAATGGGTGGAAGAGTTGACAAAAAAAAAAATAACGGAGAATGTGGCAATTTTTTTTCTCCAAGAAGATAATCATAGGTTCCTCAACATGATGTAACCTTAAGAAGTATATTAAAATTAACTAAATAAAGATGAAAACAAGTTTGTTTGGATTGATTGACTTTTTAAGTTAAAAGAAAAGTCCCTATCATCTATAAATGGAGAGGGACTCAATAATAATGTTAAGTAATCCAATTAGTTGGATAAATATGCAATATAAAAAAAACTGTAAAACTTATTTAAAATTATAATTTATAAACTAGTTCAGGTTGACGCATAGTTTTATAGTCTTTAGCTAATATAAGTTGCATTTGAAGATAGTGTCACCATTTATCTTTATAGGCTTCTTAAAATAGCCTTCATTAAACCAGGATAATTTTCTCAATAAATAAAAGGAACTTAAAATATCTTTTGATGTGGTTTAAACTCATTTTTTCAACCCATCATTGCTTTGTGCTAATTAGAAAAGATCACTTAAAGATGACTCAACAATTACTTGAATAAATTTGTTTTGATTGTCTAAATCAGTATCTACCAAAAGTTTGAGAGGCTCCTTTGGTTTCAAATTTGCAAGAACATTAACGAGTTTCTTCTTCTCACCACCAAAGTTTGATACCTATTGGCAACCATTTAGTTTAAGGCTATCATAAGTTCCAACTTATTCAAATGTGCCCAAATGAAAGTAGATATGTAATAACATTTATTTATTTATTTTTATTTTAAATATATATGTCACCACATTACAAACAATAACCTAAAAAATCCATGAATGACTATGTTTTTCATTTGAAAGTTAGTTATATCTAGGAAAAGAATTCTTAAACACACTCATAAATTAACTAAAACAAGAATGGTTTCTTTTGCAAGAATTGAGAAAACTAAAAACCACCTCAACAACAACAACATCACAATGGATTGTCCACATGATAAATAACACTACTCGGAGCAAATAATCTTCTTGATTTTGACTCCAAAGCAAATTTAGTATACATCATGTTTATAACCAGTTACTATCAAGAATCTCTATTTTCTAATTTTCTAATTTTATTATTATGTTGATGAAATTTGGTCTATCGGGCCTCAAGAAGGGAATTATTTAGATTGTTTTAAAATTGTATTCATATGCTTAAAGAGATTCGAGGGAGATTTGGTCTATCGGCCCTTTAGCAAAGAATGCAGAAGGAACATGTGGGGGAGATTTACGGGAGGGACTTTTGGTTTCTGGCGATTCACCTAAAATTGTGGTTGACGAGGCAACAAATGTGACTGAGGGGGGAACGGTTCCTATTGAACAAACTGTTGTTGTTTCGTCCACTTGCAACAGCCCCATTTTGATTACAAACTCTAACGACCTGGGCCATGGGCCGTCGACTACCAATGTGGTGGTTTCTGATAAGGATTTGGTTCAGAAGGAGGATTTGAGAGAGTCTTTATCGGAATTATATAATAAAATTTCAGATGAGCAGCTTTGGTCTTTATTTGATGGGGAGCACAGAGATGAAATAGAGATATATGAGGGGGCAATCTTCAAAACCCCTTTACAGTGCTTCGCACATAACCCTGAGTCACAATCGAGTACCTGTCCTATTCAATCCATCCGGTCAAATGTGACCCTGAGGAAAGGGAAAAAGAAGCAATGGGCGAGGCTTAAAGGTGGTACTAGCTCACTTGAGCCAAGTTCACCTACTTTGAATAGCATTGACCTATTTGAGGCTGACAACTACACAAGGGATCTTAGAGCAATGTCCCTGGGAAAGGGTTCTAAATGATTTTAAAGACCTACAATGTAAGGGGATTGGGAGGCCTCCCCAAGAGAAGGGCGCTTCGTGAATACATTACTTCTCATTCTGTACAAGTTCTATTTTTGCAGGAGACAATGGTATCAGCTTCGATCGCTTGTGAGAATTTCCTTAAGATTTGTCCAGACTGGATTGTCACAGCTACGGACTTGGAAGGATTCTCAGGGGGCCTGTTAACGGCCTGGGATCCCCGTTTTGCTCGATTTAAATCTTTTAGTACAGCTGGAGGTATTCTTTTGGAAGGGCAGTTCAAAGGTTTCGATGGGATACTAAACCTTCTCAATGTTTATGCACCATATAAGGACAGACAGAGATTTTGGGATCATATTTCCCAGCTGGGGTTACTAAAATTGGAAAATTTGATCTTGGGAGGAGACCTCAATTTCACATTGGGGCCTTCGGAGGTCTGGGGAGGAAGACAGGCTGTTGATCCTTTATGTAATCATCTTGCTGATTTATTCCAATCGGTGGACTTGGTGGATGTTATTTCAGATTTTTCTTCGCCTACATGGTACAATGGTAGAGAGGGAGAGGGGCATGTTGCGAAGAGACTGGACAGATTTTTGATTAGTAACAATCTTTTGGAGATGGTGGACAGATATAGAACTTGGGTAGACTACACAAAGCTGTCAGATCACTGTCCCGTGTCACTGCAATTGGATTTTGATTCTCACAAAATCAATTTCCTGTTTAAGTTTAACCGGGTCTGGCTTGAGGAGGAGGAGTTTCGAGCTTTTGTTAGGACTTCATGGGCTGATATGACACAATTTGAATGTGAACCAGACTGCAGTAGGTTTATGATAAAATTGAGCTATCTCAAACGACTGGTTATTAAATGGGAAAAGCTGAGAAAGTCAAAGAATAGATTGGAGCTCAATGAAGTTGAGGATTCTATTGCACTTTTGAATGAGGTGATTATGAAAGGATTAGGGGTGGATGAGGACAGGCAGAGACTTTCAGCTGCCATTGATAGAAGGAACCATCTGGTTCACATCAAAGCTGAGACTCTCCTACAGAAAAGTAGGGCACTGTGGATGGCAGAAGGGGACAAAAATACGCAGTACTTTCATAAAGTTGCAAATCAAAGAAGGATACAAAACTCAATCTGGGAATTGGAAGATGATTCAGGAGGTAAGATATATAAACAGCAAGATCTTAGTAATGCTACTAAATGTAAATTTGCTAAGTTTTATGAGGAGGTTGGTGAGAGGAACATTATGGAACAGCTTGAGGTGACCAGACATTTTCCCAGGTTTTTTGAGCAGGCAGAAGGAGATGAAATCTTTAATACCATTACTGCTTCAGAGATAAGAGATGTACTTGATCATTTTAAAAAAGATAAAAGCCCGGGGCCAGATGGGTGGACGGTAGAATTCATCCTGTGTTTCTTTGAACTTTTCGAGAAAGATTTGGTGGCCCTGGTTGAAGATATTAGGGTGAATGGGCAAGTACCTGGCATACTGAATGCTACCTTCATAGCATTGATTCCTAAGACTGATAAGCCACTTACCTTTGATGATTTTAGACCTGTTTCTCTTTGTAACTTGGTATATAAGATCATCACTAAGATCTTATCTAATAGAATGAAGCCAATTCTATCAAAGCGGATTTCCAAGGAGCAGTTTGGTTTTTTACTTGGTAGGCAGATTTCGGAGGCAGTGGGAATCACACAAGAGGCATTACATACTATCAAGACACAGGATTTGGACACAGTTATACTGAAATTGGATCTTTCGAGAGCCTATGATAGGGTGGACTGGGGGCTCTTGAGACTTATATTGTTACAGATAGGACTTCCTTTCGAGGTGGTTAGATGGATAATGGGATGTATTACTTCGGCAAATTTCTCCGTGTTGGTTAATGGAGCCCCTACTTCTTTCTTCAGATGTGGGAGGGGACTTAGGTAGGGATGTCCCTTGTCCCCTTTATTATTTTTGATAGTTATTGAAGGACTGAGTAGACTTTTGACTAAGGCTAGGATCTGTGGCAGGATTAAAGGTGTTCATTTTAATTCGACCCTAGCTCTCACACATATACTATTTGTAGATGATGTGATCATTTTTGGGACGGGTGATATTGAGGATTGGACAGAGATAAAAAGAATATTGAAGCTCTTCTGCCGTGCATCTAGAATGCAATTAAACTTGGATAAATCGTGTCTCTTTTTCCACAAACAGAAAGATGCTGTGGTGGCAGCTATCAAGGAAGTCATACCGGTTCAATCTTCAGTCATTGGGGATGGTTTGAAGTACCTGGGCTATTTACTGAAGCCTAATGGTTATTTATCTAAAGACTGGCTTTGGTTGCTGATTAGAATGGAGAAGAGGATTAGAAACTGGAACAACAGGTGGTTGTCTTTAGGTGGGAGATTGATACTGATTAAAGCTGTACTCATTAGCATTCCAGTGTCCTGGTTGACCATGGGGCTGATTCCGATGTCCATTATATCTCGTATGAATAGCATGATAGCTAAATTTTTGTGGTCGGGCAATTTACAGAAGAACAAGATCCATTTGGTTAGTTGGGAAAGATTATGTTCTCCTTGGAAGGCTGGGGGATGGAATATTAAGGACCCCGCACTTTTTAATGTAGCTATACTACTAAAGACGGGATGGAGAGTCATTTCACAATCGGGACTTTGGCATTCCATATTGAAGGAAAAATACTGGAAAGAAGACTCGATTGTTGGGTGGATCAGGTATGAACAAAAGGAAAAGGTGACTGGATCATTGTTCTAGAGGAGTTTTAATAAGCAGTTTTATAGAATCAAAAACTGGTTAGCTTGGAATTTGGGGAATGGAAACAAAGCATTGATTGGTATAGACCCTGTGGTAGGTTGCAAAAAAGATTATTTTCTGCCTTTGCACATCATTGGGAGGCTACACTCGCAGTATATCTGGTATTTCTTTCAAATACGATCAGGGAGAGTGGAGGACTACAACAGAGGGTATTGGCTGGACAGTAATCTCTTGGGCTTCACTGGGAGGGATGCTACTATTTGGAATAACTATGTGGCTAAGTTAGAGAACGCTGGGATCCGTTTAAGGGATAGTGAAGACACTTTGGTGTGGGACAGGAGTAAGTTTGGAACGATTATTGCAGAAGAGGTTTACTGTTATGATATTGAGGAGGTATTCCCGTCAACTGGAATATGGTGGCATCAGGTTATTTGGACGTGGAATGTTCCCCTAAAGATTCTCTGCTTTCTTTGGCTGGCCCTCAGTGAACGCATTCTCACATGGGACTTGCTTTGCAAAAGAGGTTACTCTGGACCTAACATGTGCCATTTGTGTATGGAAGCTGCTGAAACAATTGATCATCTTTTTTGTCATTGCACTTTCTCATTGCAGGTATGGCGTTTGTTGAAGTCACATTTTGATTTTCCTGATGACTGGGGAGGTGGATCACTGGGTCACAGACTACATGAGTGGCATAAGTCTCATAATTTACACAAAACTTTACCCATATTCTACATTTGGGTTTTGTGGAGGTACAGGAACATACTTATCTTTGAGAACTGTAAAATGCCTTTGGATGCCATCATGAGCTGGATCATTAGATTATACAGCCATTATCCTATTAGTCCGAGTAGTAGGAGGAATGTAGGCATGCATCACCCTCCATTACTACCGAATGGAATCATTGGTACTTTTGATGGAGCTGAGCAGGGAGGTATTTGTGGAGGTGGGGGGACTTTGACAGTGGCATACAATCATTTCTTCCATTTTTGGTTGGGTTTGGGAATTGGAACAAATACTAAGGCTGAACTGGTGGCACTTTGGGCATTACTCAGATTGGCTAGAGAACATAAAATTGATAACATAAGCATTCTGGGTGATTCGAAGGCAATTATTGGCTGGGCCAGAAAGGAACATCCCATTCGAGTCAACAAACTTCTTGGATGGATTAACAGGACAGCTGAGATCATTGATACCTTTCAGCATATAAAATTTCAGCACCTATACAGGGAGCATAACTCTACAGCTGATAGGCTATCCAAAAGAGGCTTGAGGGCCAAAGAAGGATTCATTTATATAGAAGAAACTTTGGAGGGTAGTAGATGCACCTGTAGAAGTACTAGATTTTATTAGATTGGTAAATAGGGGAGGTTCCATAGTACTAGTATTGAAAAGAAGACTGTGATTAGATACATCAGATCTACGTTTTGATTACATATAACAGATATGAATCACTTTTTGTGATGTAAGTTTTGATAACAGCATATGATGGATACTTGGATAGCAAGGTAGATAGATTAAAGATGATTAGATGAATCATGGATGTATTGAAACTCTTGTATGGATAAGTCACCTTTGATTTCATAATAGAAATAGCAAGGGACTGTTTTTTCCCTTTACATGGAAAAAAAAAAGAGATTGGAGAGAAGCAACCCTAAAATAAAAACAACTTATAACGCAAGTTTACCATTTTTTAAACCATAAATAAAAACAACTTGCAACTTACAATTTCTGTGTACAATAGTTAATGCACTGTACATTGCGCATAAGACATCCCCAACCCCGGTTTAAGTGTAACGGCAGGGCTGCTGAGATTTGACATTTTATATCTGATTATTTTTTTTAAAGCATGTGTTGATTTTTTTTTATTAAAAAAAGAGATTAATATAACGACAAAAAAACATACTACTCAATTAATTAACTTACAGCAAGCTAATTATGTGTTAATTAACCTACAATAAACAAATTAATATAACTGATGATTAAAAAAACACATTACCCAATTAATTGACCTACAACAAGTTGAATAGTGATAAATAACAATAACTAAAAAACAATCTATCATTTAAAATAACGTCTTCTACTTAATTAATGTAAACCATTTGGACGGAATCTACCCAACAATCCGTATTGGGCTCCATAGTACTATTTTATATTATCTTTGTTGAATGTTTTTTTATATATTATCTTGATTATGAATGGAACTGAAGGAAGTGGTATTTAGTATTATTATAACATGTTTCCAAAATAAGAATCGCAATTTAGTATAGAAAAACAGGTAGACGATTCCAAAAATGTCCTTAATTTAATAAGTGTCAAATAAGGTCAAAACTTCCCTCTCCATCAAAAATGTTTAAAACGTTTGAAAAATGGAATGTAATCAGGATTGAAATGTTTAGACTTTTGAGAAATGGGAGGTAATCCTTAAACTATTTAATAGTTTAAAGAGGTCATTTTTTTTCGCTATTTTTTTTGTTTTTTCTGTAGGCAAATTCAATATTCCAAATAACAATTATTAAATTTGTATTGTTTGGTTGTCTTAAAAGTTTATGACAATGTTGAATTTGTTTATGCACTTAAAATAATTTGAATTATATAAACATTTGAATTCAAAAAAAATAACAAAATTCCTACCACAAACTGTTGAAAAAGTTAAAAAATAGCTTGTTTAGAAGGATGCATCATTAAATGTGACATGGTTGTTAGATTTGAAATATCAACTTTGTTTTGGAGCATCAAAGTTTTGGGGTGCAATATATGTGACATGGTCGTTAGATTTGAAATTTCAACTTTGTTTCGGAACATCAAAGTTTTGGTGTGCAATAAGTATCTTGCATTGCAAGCTTATAGCACACTCCAAAGTCTTTATGTTTATAATAATAATAATCTATTTTTAAGGTCACCGCCAAGCGAGACACCAAATTGGTGTATGTTAGCTTATATAATTCAATTATGGCCAATCCAAGTGTTACTATTTAATTCAACCTCAATTAGCATATATCTACTAGACTTGATCTATAGAATCAACAAGTGGGATGGGGATTGTACTCGCACGATACTGGGTTGATTCATGATACCATTGCAACTAAAAATATGCATCAATAAAAAATTAAAATTTTATATATAATTATATATTTTTTATAATTTTGATTTTGACTTTTCACATACAAATAATATAATTAAATCAGAAATTAAAATGTAATTATATATATTTTCATGATTTTGATTTGACTTTTCACAAACAAATAATATAATTAACAAACAATGATTTACCATTTACACTTTCATCATTATAATTTCTCCTTTATTGAAAATAATTTAGATGTTTTTTCTTCTAAATACATTACTTTTAAATTTTTCTAAAATTGGATTATTAATCTTTTAAATAACTTTTTTCTCAAAAATTCATTATTAAATTAATCTATAAAATAGAAATAAAAATTATATTTTTAAAATAAAATTATACAAAATAAAAAAAAATAATTCTAATTTTATTAAAATTTGTAAGAATAAAAAATAATTCCTTTTAAAAACTAAAATAAAATTTAAATCCAAAATCTAAAAAGTCAAATATAAAAAATCTTCATTTGATATTTATATATAATATTAAATATTATTTTTAATTATTTCAACCAAAAGTGAGCTTCTCTCCTTCACCCTTCATATTAACCTTTATTAACACATGTGGGCTCCTCTCTTCCACCCTTGATCTTCAACTTTTCAATTAATCCCACCCTTTATCTTCATCTTTTCAATTAATCTGGTTTCATGCAAGTTTTCCTTTTTCGTTCAATTTTATTTACTATAAATAAACTTATAATTTCTAAAAGATTAAAGTGGATGATATTGTGTTAATTTTTTAATAAAATGACCATTTGCGAATCATGAGAAGTTTTGTGTTTGGTGTAACATCCTTCTCACTCGATACCGTCATAAAAAGGACATTACATTGATTCCGGACTTTAATTTCATTCCAAATTTAAATTATGAATTTATAACAAATAAAATATGTGTGCGAAAAGGAAATAAACATATATAGCAAAAAATAAATCGATCCACACATAATGAACATGGCATCATTTAAAATCAATTTACATTCAAATACACAAGAATACTTATCTTTAAACAACGCAAATCCAAGCAACTGGTTGTGTAAGAGCGATTTTCCACCTAGCCATAGGCACTATTTCTAGCATATACTCTTTCTGTTGCGAGGCCACCCCCAAGTCGGGCTATGAGGTCACCAGGACAAAGGAAAACCTACATAATTTTCTCTCTTAGACCAAAACCCAATTTCCTCTCTATGCTTAGCCAAAATGCTCATAGAGAGCTCTATAGGGATCTCACTCAGCTCTCACAGCCTTGGCTTCCACAATACCTGCCCCACACAACACCCTTCTTGGCTTAGGCATCCCCTTCATGGATCCACGACTCTATTGGGTGATCCATCTTGTCAAGTGCTTCCAGTGTGTGCATAGAAGAAGATCAACCTGCTAATTGTTGTTGGAGAAACACCTGTAGCCTAAATTCGTGGCTTCTCAAGCATCTACGAGAAACAAAAAACAATGGGAAAGGGTCCCTAACTTGCCCATCCTCTCAGCCCACCTACATCCATCGATTTTCCCTTCCAAATTTGCAGCTCCGTCCTTAAATTCAAATTACCTGGGTTATACACTCATGAACAACAATGGAGAGCTCTGCCTCTATATATGCATGTAAGAATGAGAGAATGAGGGTTGACTCCAAGGGATATGAGAAAATGGTAAAAAGACAACTGACATTACTTCTGACAGTAGAATAAAGGACTCTTAGTAGCTGTAAACGGACTTCTGGAAGCTAACAAAATTGTCACAAAAGCGCAGTCAGTCCCATGCTTCAATAACTACATGAAGGTGTCTTTTCCCACCAACCCCACACATGCATTCAATGATTGGAAAGTAGTCAAAAAGGGAGATAATTGGCTTATTCAAGGCACATGACAAGATTTTGGGTGAGTTTAAGCTTGACACTTGTCAGCAAAGATTTGGTCTCTCATGGGCCCCCTTTCCTCTTCCCTGGGGTGGAATCATAACCTCTTTGGTGCACTTTACACAACCATTCTTGGACCATTTTACTATTTATCCTTATAATATTTACATTTTTTTTAGTTAGCATTACAAGCCAACCATACAATCCAAATAACAATATTTATATCACATATGCCTATATATTCACTAGTCGAACCTTGGCTTTGAGCTTCGCACTAGGAATCCAAACTAGCATATTTGCATCATTTACATAATTTAATTGAATACATTACAAAGATCAGATTGTGGGTATTACATTTGTTTAGTGAAATTTTTAATTATAATTGTATTTTTTTTCTTATTTGTAATATATATGAAAATTTTATGAGATCTTTTTCCTCTATATAGATGGAGGGCATCTCAACCATCATCTAAAATGATGGTAAGTAACTTCAAGGAATTTGATTGAATTTAAAATTTTGACATATAGGCACTTTGTCGATAACATGTTTAGTGCAACTAATTAGGGATTGTGGGATCTTTAATAGATTTCAACACTTTTTTATGGTGTTAGGTGGCTTAAAGTTATGCATAATATATTTAATTTCTAGGATCTTGGCCATTTTGTTTACTATTCCCCAGATATAGTGTTATGGATGGTATTCTTAATTTTTTTCTCATTATAGACTTTTCAAAAACACCTCTAACAAGTGTTATTTTTGTTATTCAACATTATCGCCATAAAAAATACTAAGAGTTCTTATCGCTAACATACTAATAAGTTATATCTTTTGAGCGAGGTGGTGATGAGAAATTGCATGATGGTATTGTTGATAAATACCACCAAAACCTATAACCGCAGAAGAAATTAAGTGAAGTACCCCATATACAAAATATGGAAAAGTATATGTGGGATCTACTGCTAGCATTGGATCTCAATCTTGGTCAACTGGCTTTGGCTCAAGCTTTATAACTAAACAAACTACAACTGTGTTGTATGCTGGTAAATAAATTGGTCCCTTTTATTATTTTAAATGCCCTTATTATTATTAATTGCTTATTGTTCTCATATCCATCTGATCTACCCCAATGAAGACTAAATAGAGTTGTTGCTAAAAAAAATTGCTTATTACTCCCCCACGAGTATAACATGTATAACATGATGAGAGTTACAACAACTCCAGCTATTACTCTGTAGGAATGTTATTTTTGAAAACTTGATGAGCTAATGTCTCATCTAGTTTCTTGGATACCATTACATCTACAAAGGGAATAATACCATTCTCCTCAAACTATGTGGTGATATTAACTTGTTTAGTTCCTCCCTTTCATGAGGTCACTTTATGTTGGTGTCATCAATGAACATCTCCCATAACAATAACTTGAGAGAATATGCAAGGGATTTCTTCTCAAAGTGCTCCATGAAAAGGTTAGTAACTAAGGGGAAAGTAGCAAGCCTGTAGTTATATCGCTCGTGTTTATTTTTTATGGGATTCTTTGTAAACAAAAAATATTATATAGATAATAAAGATGACTTTTCACATGTTATAATGTGAAATTGGAAATTGAACAATCTATAAAATGTCATGGAAAACACCAATTTTAAATTGGAGTAGTGTATTTATTCTAAATTTTGGTTTTTCCGGTGGTTTTTTGTCGGAATTTGGTAAAACAATTTTTTATGAAATCTCAATTTGGAAGCATTTAAATTGTGTTTTTGAATGTATAAATGGATCTATCATCCTCGAATATTCCTATAGCACTTAGATTATGCAACTTATATAACTAATATATGTAACTCTAAGGTTTTTTGAAAATTTCCAATTAAACTCCCCAAAACTATACCAAAAATAAATAAATAAAACATAAAATATTTAAACTACTCTTGATAAATCATTATATTGTAATAAAAAAATCATTTATTTTTTATATTTTTCCTATGAATATATTAAAATTAAATTTATAACATCCATAATACTAATATTCTTTAAAATACAAAAACGGCTATACAAATATAACTTATTAATTTGTAAAACAAAATACAAAAACTTCTCAATGTTTTCCAAACAAAAATACGTGTATCTATTGTGAATGTTGTAAATAAAAGATACAAATTAAAATTATTATTTATATAACATCTATAATTAATATCTTCCCAATGAAAATACTTCCAAATGATTCTCTAAAAGATGGCAATAGTGAGAAAGGAGCAAAAAAACACAACTAACGTGGAAAAAAATAGGAAAGAAAATGGTAACTTTTGGTAGAAATATTTGAAATGATTTCAAAAGAACAATCACTAAAAAAATATTATATTTTTTCTATTAAAAATGTGTTTATTATTGATGATGATGATGATGGTTTTTAATGTCTATTGAGACCAAATTTGATTAGTTGGACCTTAAGAGAAAAGATAAGATAATGATTATTTGATTTGCTTTAAAATATTATTCATATGCTCAAAAAGCTCAAAGGGGAGCGTCCCTAACTTTCTTTTTTAACAGAAACAATATATGTATATATATGGGTTGTGCACAACCATCCATAACATAGCAAAAAGAAACTAATATAAGAAAGATGAGAGAGAAGGTCAACATAAGCTACTGTTCGAGTTGAACTCCATCTAAAGCTGGCATGAAAGTTTCCGCTGTAAACTATTACTAAAGAAGAGTATATTCGTACAAATTGTTGATTCAAAATTATACAAAAAAACATAGACATAGCTAAAGAAACTAGTTTGGTTTGTATGGAAACCCCACAGGCTGGGTGACTAAGAATTCTTCCATTGGCTGAGCTGCTCCACTAGGGTGATCTTTATAGTGGCTGCATTGATTCATCTAAACGAGCTTATGCAAGTCTTCCTTGATGAAATTTATCGTGCCCATCAGCTCCTTAAGATCTCTGTCATGGTCATCTATGCAGGAGTCATGGTAGCTAGTCTGGTAGGACAAAAACCTCACATCCAAAACCAAGCGTTTTACGTCAGAATCCATATTCATATTGTCCTCGACGCCGACTGCAATGAAATCTGAAAGCCTGCATATGTGGAGCTTGAGGTCCTCTTGATCTGCCTTGAGGGTTGAGTACTTCGAACCAGAGCCCTTGTTTGCCATTGAAAGGACTGCAAACTGAGAAGAGAGAACCGAGTTTGATAACTATGAAGCAAGGGTCTTGGTCATCAACGTAGTAGCAAAGGAGTGGGTGTTGGAAGGAGACGCAAAGCTTCCAGCAACAAGACCTTCGATGTTGTACAAGACGTTGTCGGCAGTTGGTCCTTCGTCGGTGAGCGGGATGTTGTTAACGACAGACCTTCCAACAATGGACGCAGAGCAAATAGTCATAGAATCTAGAGGAGAGAGTTCAAAGCCTTCAATAGTGGGTTTCAAATGCGACTGCGAGAGGGGACAGCTAAGAAAATGGAGGTGAGGAGCCATTTCGCAAGTGTGGGAGAAGTCGGCTTGCATCGTGGAAAAGGACGAGGAGTTAAGGCACATCAGGAGAGGATGCCACGCATCAAAGGAATGACCACTAAGTCAGACGAGGACGGGTGCGTTGGACAAGGCGACTAGACCCATGGAGGGAAGGGGTGAGAGCAAGAGGGGGGAGGCTTAGGGGATGAATTTTTGGGAGACCCCTTGGTCATTATAAAACAATGAACCTTGAGGTAGGGAGCCCCCCTTGTTGGCATAGTTATCGGCGAGAGCGTTATTCGATCTAAGAATGTGATAATAGGTGATGTAGGGAGGGAGGTTTAGATGGGATATCCTATCGTAGAGTTTTTTTGCAATTGATGGATCCTACGAAGTAGCCTGAGCGCATCTTGAGGATGACTTGACAAGAGTTCCCAAAGACGAGAATATTTGAAATGGATCCCCGATTTATAATTTCTACGCCATGTAGGAGCGCCAACCATTCCGCCTCATTGTTTGTCTTGGTTCTGAGGCCCCGAGCAAAAGTTTTCACAATTTGTCCTCCAGGGTCAAATATGACCCCTCCTGCACCTGCCTCCCCGGGGGAGTGTCCCTAACTTGCTATAGTTTTGGGGATCTAAAAGGTTAGAGAGGTCAATGTCGAAGCAAATATTTTGGAACTGAGATCTAATGTGGGTGAAAGCTAGGCATTCTAAGAGAAAGTGGTTTTCATCTTCCATAGACTCACATAGATGGCAAACCCTTTCAACCCAAGGCGTTTCATGGGTTGTCCAACGCCCACTTTCACTACGGAGCTCATGAGAGTTCATTCTAATCTTGATAATATTTTTTTTTTATTTGAGCTTGTTAATATAGAAAGATGGTTTTGATCCTTGAGATTAGGGTTAATGATATCTTTATAATATAGAAGCTTTATTAAAACCTATAATTCTTCTTTACACCATATTTTCTCTTTGAAAGTAGCAGTAATAATGTAATCAATGTTATCTATATTTTGTAGAGTGGTATTTTCATTAATCCTCCAATAATTTAATCAAGCTGTGGCATTCTTAAGTCATCCATGCTTGAGGTGAATGTGCTTTTGGATGGAGTTAAGAGCAATTTTAGGAATTCGATTGTCTCCTATGTTTTTTAGTCTATTCTTGTATGTTAGATATCTAATCATAGTCATTATTTCAATGGGGGAGAGGCTTGCTTCTAAGAGGAGAATAAGATAGGATGTGCTGCTCTTAATTTTAAGATTATAAGTAATGAACCGCTTCTAGATTTGCTCAATTCTTCTCCATGATTCTCTGGAAATGCTACATTCCCAAGCTTCACAGCCATATAAGATAACGAGAGTGACAAGCGTTTTAAAGAGGAATTTCTTTTTATCCCACATCACAAAGTTTGTCAATTTACAATTGTTTTCACGACCAAAGTAGGCTTTCCACCCTCCATTTATCCTCTTCTTGATGCTACTGTTCCAGTTGAGCTTGTGATGAAAGTCAAATCCTATATACTTATAGGAGATTACTTCATCCAAGATTCTATTGTCATAAGAAAAATTATCATAACTACCCTTATTGGACTTGATAATCATGACTTTTGTTTTGTGAGTGTTAACACATATTGGTGCAAAATCCTAGAGAATTCATAAGTGCTTCTCAAGATCATATGGGAACCTTGCCATAAGAATGATATCGTCAACATAGAGAAGAAGCATGATGACTATTCTTTCCAAGGTCGTGGCAATGCAACCTGCCTCTTCTAAACAATCTTCTAGCTTATTGGACACTTAAATAGGAAGAACACTTAGATACCATTTAATAAGTTGATAACACCTTTTAATATGGACGAAATATAATCTTTTTTATTATTTTAGTGGTTGATTTTATGAAAACACTTAAATATTTTAAATATTTCTTGAAAGTTGACAATTTCTATTATATCAATGGTTCTCTTATTAAATTATTATTAACATATTAAAAGCAAAAAACAAATTGTCGACTGAGTTGTGGTTAAGTAGTAAATTGGTGAGATTTTTTCATCACTACCTTGGGTTTGATGCTTAGAGTGAAGATGATAGCATATAAAATTGGGAGTCCTCGGATTAACATGTCCACAAATGATAAAATACAAGTCCCTGACTCTAACCAAAAAATAAAAGATGTGTGTGTGTCTTACCAAAAACTTGAAAGAGGTTTTGTATTAAAAAAACAAAGTATCTGATACAGAGATAGATTAGAGTTTTCATCACATCAAAATACAAGATAGAGAGTTCTTTGATAACCTAACACTATACTGTTTATATCAAAATCAGAACTTCTAAACTGGTAATTTCCTATACTACTTCTTCCAGTGGATTAAATTCGGATATATTGTTTACAAAGCAATAGACAAAAAAACATTCAAAAATACAAAAGAAGAGAATTAGTCCTTCATTCCTGATTATGTAGATTCATTGCATCCCGAGGGTTCACTACTTCCTGGAGAGCTGAAGAGATTTCTTCCATTGGAGAGTCATGGTCCTGCTACCCAGAAATGTCCAAGTTCCTTGGGATTCCATTCATGTCATCTTGAATGTTGTTTAAGTTTGCTCGAACTTCCTCAAAATCCTCTTCAACTAAACAAAGTGTTCCTTAGAATGCTCATTGCCAGCCATGATATTCTCCTAGAGCATACTCTTCAAACCAACCGAAAAATTCCAAGTCTTCCCAAAAATATCAGCCTGAGCTTTCTCCATTCTCTACAAAATATTCTTTATTTCTTCTATCTCACCCACTTGGACCCTGGAACTGCTTTTGACATCCTCTAGTATGGTATCAAATCATGATATCCCAATATTGGTATGGCATTTCCCGTCATAGATTGAAAAGACCACCTCATATTCACAGGATAACATTTTCTTGAAATTGACCATATAGTGCTTGACCTCTTTGAAAGCATCGAAAGACATCTTCAAAACCGAAGATTCATATGAGCTGCCCATCATTATATAAATATCACAAGTCAAATCTAAAGTGTTATCGGGACTAAAAAAACCAACCCTTAATATAACAATCTCTATTTCTATCTTTTCACAACAGCCTCTAGGAGCCACCTTCAGTCTCAACTTTATGTTTTGAACACAATGAGACATATTTTCGACCCTTCCTAAAATCACAAGACTCAATATGTGCGAGCTTTCGGGACTGCAACCCGCATTAATCAACATCACATGGGTCCTTACAGGCTTATTCAATGTAGAGGGGGAAGGTATATGCGACGTCGAGGATAAATAAATGCATGCATGCCCGATTGCACGCCACCCACCTATCCCTTTATTCAAAATCCTAAGGTGGCCTAATATTCCGAACATAAGCCAAGGTGCTTCATGAGGAGGGTGAGGACCATCCTTCTTTCCTTTTAAACAATAGAAAAAATTAGTCAAGTAAAAAAACATGGGGTTCATTTAATGGTTTTGATGGAGTTGTCGACAACATATTCTCCTTCTGGAAGCCTTGTGCCAATGTTAGCTAGACAGTCTGCTTCTTGAATGTTATGACACTTTATATGGAAGAACTGTATATTGAAAAGATCTGGAATGCAAGCCAAGATCCTATTTTGCACCCTTCTTGCTACTTCTTCTCTGTTCATCTAAACCTTTCTCGTCCTTTGAATGAAAATCCGGGAATCCCCAAAGACTTGAAATGAGTCTACCTTTAAATCCTTCAGGGATTTTATTCCTTGCATTAAGGCTTCCCATTCAACATGATTATTTGTTCTCTTTCCCAAGCCCCAAGATAAAGATAATACCTTATTTCCTCCTGGGTAAAAAACATCCCCTCCTGCACTTTTCACCCTTGGGTTCCCTTTCAAATCTCCATCAAATAAAAAAATACATTTGATTTTGATTTCTCCTCCATGAGAAAAAGGAGTCCAAAGATAAAATTAAGGCCCATTTCTAAGCACTATTTGAACATTTGGATTGAAGAAATTTGATCTTGCAGATCTGAGTAACCCAACTAAATTCCAAGGGAGACAAAGATTTTAAATGTCTAGGAAACCAACCATGAGCTATTAGAAATTCCTTCATCTGCATCATGGCCTTGGAAGTAGTTCTAATGGGGGCATCTTGGAGGCCTTCAAATATTTCTTTGTTCGAGAAATCCAAATTTGCTAATTAATATACTTTGGAAGTGTGTTCCATATAATTAATAGAGTCTTTTTTCCCACAAAGTCTCCAAAATATTGATGTTTCCAAACCTTATAGAAACCAGAGATCTTACTGGAATGAGAGGCGAGACCCCAAGGGATTGAACAAAATTTTCCCACACCTGGAATTGAAAGGGCACTATAAAAAAAGGTTCATGATAGACTCTTCTTCATTTTTGCAAAAAACACAACGATTCGACCCTTATATTCCTCTCTTTCTAAGATTTTATGTTGTAAGAATATTTTTGTGAACCAAAAGCCATGAAAAGGCATTTATTTTTACAAGACAATCAGACTTTAGACTTGCTTCCAAATATTCGAACGAGGAGGTTGAGGAAGCTCAAGGAGTGAATGTCTGTATCCTTCTTTCATAGTGATTCACAAACACACACACACATATATATAACTGTTAGGATTTATGATCCTTCCTTGTCCAAACTGATCTATTAGATTATGTTTTCCTAACTTAGGAGTCATTTAGTTATTATTGGGTCCACTAGCACCATTGGGTCCACTAGTACCATTGGGTCCACTTGGGTCAATGGGGACACATGTACCAGTCACTAGAGTGTGGGGAATACATATAGAGGTTAACTGTAACTGAATGCACCTTCATGCATCAGTTTATGTGCCTTCTAAACCAATCCCTACAATTTAGGAGCCACTGAGAGTGCCTGCACCAACCTCCTTCAGTTTTTGGCAGTTGGTGAGTAGTCAAGCTTAGTTACGCTTCAGTTACATTCAGTTAGGTGTCCTCCAGTTCATTTAGCGCCATTCTTGCATGGCTGCATGTGGGAAGGCACCTATTCTCACCTACTACATCAGTTAGACTAGTTTAACTGATTATAACTCAATGAGAGACTGAATTAGACAACTGGAGTTAGCTAGTTAGCTTCGATAGTGACTTAGACACTTCTAGTTAGCCATGTAGTCAGATTGAGTTGGTAGATTCGAATCACATCCACATGATTCAAATTCTCCTTCATGTAAGAATGTTGTATGCTATTGGGATTAATGAAGTTTATACTATAATTATATTGAGCAATTCTTATCCATTTTCTGTGAAATTTTTCTTGTTTAGTGTGTATTATTCATTCCATTACACTGCATAATAATTCAACAATTCAATTGCACTCATTGCTTGAATATCAATGGCACAATAATTTAACATGGTATTAGAGCCTCCTCAGGCAAGCAACAAGTCTGCCCATTCTCCATTGTACACCAGAAGCAGTTGGGCTTCCACATAAGTCTCGCAAAGTGTGCATTGCTAACTCTAGATTTATTCAGAGAAGTCTCTATAGGTGTGACAGACCCTGAGAAAGTTTACATGTCGAGATGGAAGGCTTGATTCTGACATAGTACGAATTGTGTTTGTGTTTACAGTGTTTCCTTACAGGTGCTACGTAGCTTGATTTAAGAAAATGTCTTATTAGAAGGATAATTGATGGATTCTCAAGATTTCTTACCCCACATCCTAACACCCTTCAACTATGTTGATTGGAGGGAAAATATGCAGGCCTCCTTGCACAATCTTGGCCTGTACATGATGACCATGGGTTGAGAGACTGAACCTCATCATCCTACTGAGAAAAACAAGTTCTTGAACCGGTTGGATGAAGCTTTGGCTTCCTTTGTCCTCACATCTCTAGAGACCTCCTCTTTCATATTGAGGGATTGAAGACTCCCAAAGAAGCTTGGGAGAAGCTTGAATTCTTGTTTGGCAAGCAAGATGAGCTTCAGGGACACATTCTAGAGAACGAGCTAATATCATTGCAGCCAAACAGTTTCGATACCATAGATCAATTTTTTGCTAAATTCAAGTCTCTTGCACTACAATGTAAGTAGTTTGGAATAGAGAGGAAGGATGAGCAACATGTGCTCTCAGTGCTCAACAAACTTGGTTCTGAGTATTCTATATTCATCTCTACCTTCCATTTTGGAAGATCTTCCATATCCAATCGGAAGATGCCTTCACTTGATAGCTTTGTCGAGTCTTTAATACATGAGCATGACAGATTGGTCCAAATGGGAGTCCTCCAAACTTACAAGAACCAAGCTCTTCTGATGTCAGACTCTTCCAATGCGCAAGCTAAATGGAAATACAGGGGAAGGAGCCTAAATCATCTTATTCGAAACCAAAAGCGAGTCAGAAATATTTCGAAGGAGCTTCGGGCTCCAAGAGAAAGAAAATGTTTGAAAATACTAAGTGTCCTTATTGTATGAGGGGCTTTCATTCAAAAATTCAGTGCATGAAGAAGACCCTCGACCAGTTGAAAAATATCCTTGTACAGAACAATATTGCCCTTCCACAAGGTGCAGATATGTCTGACGATGGAGAGAAGACTGAAGAACATGAGAGATGTCATGACTTGAAGGAAGGCCTCACTCCATCGAAGGATTACTTGATAGATTCTGGAACATCCAACCACGTGGTTTCCTCCAGGGAATCCTTCACCACTTTCACTCTATCAGGAGGACCTAGCACTCCTATGAGATATGAGTCCCAAATCCTAGATGTTAAGAGAGGTTCAGTTAAAATCCAGCATGATGAGTTCATTCCCTCTCCTGCAACAACTCAAATTGTTCAAGATGAAGAAGAAGTAGAATCTTCCACACAGTCAATTCGAATTGAAGAAAGTATCCTTGGAGTGACTCCTTATTCTCTTGCTCCAGAAGTTTATGAGATCTATGATATCTCATCTTCTCATATGGCTGATCCAGAAGAAGACATTCGAATCTCTGTTATTGAAGAAAACTCTCCTTCCATTCTAGGAAAAAATTCTCCATTGATTCTTCTATTTTAAATTATGTGCATAGTTTATCGGTGATTGTTTCAAAATGTGAAGAGGAATTTGATTTCTCTATCTCTAATGATGTTGCTGACCTATGCAGATAAGTAATAATTTGTATATTTTGGAAATAATATAGATTTTAGGAGTGATCCATTCACTCTCATTGAACTTGAGCTTCCAGGAAATCCCTACAT